>BMAO01028237.1:0-66612 GCA_019973975.1 Trichonephila clavata | reverse complement strand
GGAGGAACTAGTCACTACTAACAGAGGAGATTTAGGGTTAAACCTGACAGAACATACAAAATGTTGAAATTTTGTTATTGAAGCACCAGATTCATCCCTCCTATTAAAAGTATTTGTTTGTTGTTCAATTTTTTATGTATTAATTAAATATTCAATCTAATTAATTAACATGTGCTTTTTGAATTTTAAAAGTTTTTGAAAGACGTAACTCAGTGCTATAGTTCTGAAGTTAACTTTTAACGACTTAACAGTTTCTTTTTTCTGTCATATTATGTCAAAAAATAAGCATATTTTTTTGTAAACATTTTTAAGATGAAATCAATTATACAAACTCAAATCAGCAGTCAGAAATGTTATAAAAATTGAATTTAAACAACTATGCTAATTTTTATTTTCATTGAAAAACATATTTTTCTTTAAAGTGGACTTTTTTCCAAAGAAATAAACGATCTCAAAAAAAAAAACTTTACAAAAATGTATATTAGATTTAAAAAAGATAATATTGCATTTAGAATTAATTATTCTCTTAAAATTCTGTTTTTGTGTGGTAAATTTTAAAACAAGTTGACAAAAATAGTCCAACTTCGCAATCGGGACAAAAATATCATGTCTCTTTTTTTCACCTGTTTTCCAAAATCATTTCTTTTCAACCAACACTCAAATAATTGCCTTGTTGGTCTCAATTTTTTATCGGTAGGAGGAATCACTTCTAAAAAGTTTTTTTCTGTCAACCATAAGAGACTGGCAGAAAATTTCTGGTCGTCCTTTTATTTTTCTCATTTACCACCCCATGTCTTTTAATAAGGTGATCTATAACATCAAGTCTGAAAATCAAATGAGAGAATTTTCCTCCCAGTTTCTGATGTAAAACGGATGGAATTCCACAATGATGTATCTAAAAGATGGAAGAATACTTTTTTTTGTATTATTTCTTACTTTTTTTTGTTATTGTTTTTGGGTAATTTGTGACATGCTGATCCATTCTATTTACACCACAAGAGAAGTCTGATAACAAACTTTCATTACTTCCAGAATCATTTACAGAAATTTCCGACTAACTATCTGAGTCAATATCAGAATTATTTTCTGTTATGAGCCTCTCATAATCACTTATTTGTCTTCTATTTTAAGCTCCAAATTTAAAAGAAATAGTGTTCGTAGAGCTTGCGGTGCACCAATCCAGTAAAAAGAAAATTCCCGCCTTATCTAGTCTAAAAGAATGCAGTAAAACCTAATCTTGAAGCCGGTTTAGACATTTTTTATGTAATCCTAACTTTACTCGACTATTAGAGACATCGGTTAGAAACATCGCACGCTAAACGTGCAAATAAACTAAAAGTAAAAAAACTTTTTTAAGAAGAAGCTTTTATTTAAATGCGCTAAGAAGAATAAAATAAACTTTTCCTTTAAAACTTTTTTTACTATCAACTTATAGCGTCGTTACACAATTTATATGATATAAAAGCTTGACGCGAGATTTACCTGTGTAGATAAACAAGTAAAATAAATAACTTGACCTGACTGACTTTTATTTTAAAAAAATTCAAACTAAGTAAATACGAGTACTTAAATATTGCAACAAGCTTTTATATCATATAAATTGTGTAATGACATTATAAGTTGATAGTAAAAAAAGTTTTAAAGGAAAAAGTTTATTTTATTCTTTTTTAGCGCGTTTAAATAAAAGCTTGTTCTTAAAAAAGTTTTTTCACTTTTAGTTTATTTTTTACTTTTTAGTTATCACTGGACAGGTTTCTCAGCCTGTTCAACTCATTGAACGCTGGTTCGCCATCCCTGGTTTAGCTGAATTAATTCTGGCAAAAAGGGTATTAGACTAAAAAACACAATGTTTTTAAATCCGTAATTTTTAAGCAATTTTTTCAATCTTCGTGCAGATCTTGGGTAACATTGTTCTACACACGAAAAAAAAAAGGTTTAGCGAGATTATCTTCATACATGACAAAGTTATTAAATGTTTAATTAAAATTTTGACTATTTTTGAAAAAACTTTAAGAATATAATATTTATTTGAAATATTTTGAAGATAAGGATATATTTTTCTCTAACATATTAGAAGGAAAATTTAGTTATTTATTAAAAAACTTCAAAAGGCATTTAAATATTTGTATTAATCAATAAAATGCTTAAGATTCAAAAACGCATATTGTAATCAAAAAAGAAAGTTTTATCAAATAATGATAATTTTTTGCTGGACATTGAATATCTTCTACGTAAGAATCTATTTTTTTTTAATTGCTCAGGTCATCTTTAGAAACTTGATTTTGAAAAAATAATTAATCATCGCATTATTTTTATACAGTCAGATCTCCATGTAACGAACTTCTATTTTGGGAATTTCTCTATTTTTAAGAACTTTTTCCTGGAACCAAGCACATATTACTCTTTTCTTCATAAAAGAACTCTAAATAGCGAAGTGCGTTTTCTATTTAAAGAAATGTTTCTTCTAAGATTTGATTTTTTCTCTCCTTATTTTAAAATATTTCAGGTCATTTTGCAAATTATTCTCTTTTGGCACATTTTATGAATATAAAGAACCTTGAGCTGGTTTTGCAATGTGCCTAACTCATCTAGAGAAACAAAATTGCATTAATTTTTCAAACAAAAAAAACTCAAATAAAATTAACAGATTCTATTTGTAATTAAATTTAAGGACACATGTGTCGTAGTGTGTGTTTAGATTACTGGTGATAAAATGAGGTATATTTAAATTACTTGTAGGCTTAAAATTAGAAAATTTTCTTTAAAAAAATTCATTTATTTTATTATAAAATTATTTTTAATCGAAAATACATTGCATTTCTAGATAATATTTTTCTCTTATTGTTTTCCTAGCAGATTCCTTTTTGATGGGTAAGATACATAAAAAAATGATCTTTCCGATTCTGTAATTATTTTTTGTCTGAGTTTCATAGATTAAAGTTAGATAAATTTTTTAAAGAATTTCTACCATGCTCCCTCTCAGTTTAACTTTGCAGCGTTGAGAAAGGTATGCAATGTACTGATGGGTGGCTTGGAGGCTGGAAGGCTTAGATGCTGATCGGGTTTTAAGATGGTCCCTAAGACACATGCAATTTGTGTGTATTCCCCTTGTTTCTTGTTGACAGGATGTTGTCGCATTCCTTAGTTGGGGGGGTCACAACGGCTGGTCAGCAAAGTTGAATGAACTCATAATTTGGAAGAGTCGTCGCGAAATTTGTGACTCTGCGCTTGGTTCCTGACCAATGGTTAGGCAGGACCAAAGTGCGTGCGGATGAAAAAGGGGGTAATTTGCCTCCACTTAAAAGGAGGAACCGGGACATTTCTCGGCAGATATTACGCAGATTTTACACAGATTTACAGAGATTTAGAGAGAGATTTTACAGATTAGCAGAAGACCGATTACCATGATTTCAGATTAAGAGAGTTGAATTTAGGCCGTCCAAGTACCACCCAGCTCCATGCCTCCGTTTCAGATAAGTGGAATGTTGCTGTATTCTTATTCTAAAAATTGAATAGTGTAATTATTTTAACTTAGTAATGTTTTAAACATAATAAACGAATTTAACTTCATTGTTTTATTAATTGAGTTTTAAAGTACTAACCACTAATATGATGCAGACATAAGTGAAATTAATCGAACCTGCGTAAGACATAATATGTTAAATTAACGAAGTAATTGTAGCGCTGCATCATCTGGTGCCAAGTGACCAGGATTCGAGGAAATTTTTTTTTTCACCCCTCTTCAATTCGTCAAACGACAGGACATAATTGTCGTTATTTCTTCACCTTCACAACAGACTTCCTACTGCACTTGGCACTAAAAGGCTCAATCGTCGGGATCAAGGATTCCCCCTCCAGTTTTTTTTTTCCCCTCTCCTGCAGTTGTTTTTCCAAGATTTCATCGTGTCAAGAAGATCCATTTCCGGCTCGCTGTTGGACTATTACTATTGTCATTTAATCACTCCCATTTCAGTTTTGTATGTCTACTGCAAAATATGTGTTATTTTTTTTTTCTCTCTTTCCAGGTGTTTGTGAGTCTGAAAGGGGGGAGGAGTGATGGGTGGCTTGGAGGCTGGAAGGCTTAGATGCTGATCGGGTTTTAAGATGGTCCCTAAGACACATGCAATTTGTGTGTATTCCCCTTGTTTCTTGTTGACAGGATGTTGTCGCATTCCTTAGTTGAGGGGGTCACAACGGCTGGTCAGCAAAGTTGAATGAACTCATAATTTGGAAGAGTCGTCGCGAAATTTGTGACTCTGCGCTTGGTTCCTGACCAATGGTTAGGCAGGACCAAAGTGCGTGCGGATGAAAAAGGGGGTAATTTGCCTCCACTTAAAAGGAGGAACCGGGACATTTCTCGGCAGATATTACGCAGATTTTACACAGATTTACAGAGATTTAGAGAGAGATTTTACAGATTAGCAGAAGACCGATTACCATGATTTCAGATTAAGAGAGTTGAATTTAGGCCGTCCAAGTACCACCCAGCTCCATGCCTCCGTTTCAGATAAGTGGAATGTTGCTGTATTCTTATTCTAAAAATTGAATAGTGTAATTATTTTAACTTAGTAATGTTTTAAACATAATAAACGAATTTAATTTCATTGTTTTATTAATTGAGTTTTAAAGTACTAACCACTAATATGATGCAGACATAAGTGAAATTAATCGAACCTGCGTAAGACATAATATGTTAAATTAACGAAGTAATTGTAGCGCTGCATCAGTACCAATCTACTTGAAAAATATCTCTACTTTTTTGTTTTGAATTTAAATCCAAGAAGATAGATAGAAATTTGTAAAAAAATTGCATACGTTGTAGAAATTAGATTATTTTTACGTTGTAGAAATGTAATTATTTTTAAAAGCTTTTATTTAACTTGTATGTATGTATGTATATATGTATATAATTTGTTCGGGTGGAATCTTGCAACTCAAATTTTGAAGCTGATATCGTCATCGCATTGAGCTGAAATTTTGTATACACGTTTAGTTTGGATGACAATGCATGTTTTGACCATTTATATTCCGATACTGCAATTAATTAAAAATATATTAATTAAAAACGTTAAACTAGTTTTGGGCGCCAACTTGGATATATCTGCATTGTTGTAATAAATTTATTGTTACAACAATGACAAAAGTTGGCGTCGAAAATCGGTTTTTAGCCAAAGTGGAATTTCATAACGTTGCGCTATTGACTGTATTAATTAACTTTGTCTAAAAAATAATTACATTTCTACAACGTAAAAATAATCTAATTTCTACAACTTATGCAATTTTTTTTACAAATTTCTATCTATTTTCTTGGATTTAAATTCAAAAAAAAAAAAAAAAACAAAAAAAAAAAGGTAGAGCTATTTTTCAAGTAGATTGATACATTGTATACCTTTCTCAACGCTGCCAAGTTAAACTGAGATGGAGTATTATAGAAATTCTAACTTTAAGCTATGAAGCTCAGACAAAAATAATTATAGATTCGGAAAAAAAAATTTATTTCGTCCCGATACGGTGTAATGTTTTTTACAAAATAATTATATTTGTATTCCTTACGATTTTTTTTAAATAAGTCAAAATCCATGCGTTTTTATGAAAATAATGTTTAAATCGACGCGCATGATTTTTTTTGTTTAAATGAATCAACATTCCGTACTAAAACAGCTCATGATTTGCTCTTTTAGAATCAGTCATTTAAAAAATAAAATGTCAAAAACTTTTTTTTAAAGATTTTTCAAAAAATACTCAAAATTTTAATATTTAATAACTTTGTCATTTTTGAAGAAAATCTCATAAAAATTTTATTCGTGTGTAGGATAATATTACCCAAGATCTGTACGAAGATTGGAAGAATTGCTTAAAATTTACGGATTTAAGAAAAAATTGTGTTTTTCGTCTAGTACCCTTTTTGCGAGAATTCATTTATCTCGACTGTTCGAAAATAACCGGCTAATACCTAGCAACAATAATGCGTTGAATGAGATGAACAGACTCAGAAACCTGTCCAGTGATAACTAAAAAGTAAAAAATAAGTTAAAAGTAAAAAAACATTTTTAAAAACAAGCTTTTATTTAAACGCGCTAAAAAGAATAAAATAAATTTTTCTTTAAAATTTTTTTACTATCAACTTATAACGTCATTACACAATTTATATGATATAAAAGCTTGTCGCGAGATTTACCTCTGCAGATAAACAAGTAAATTAAATAACTTGATCTGATTGATTTCAATTTCTTAAAATTTTCAAACTAAGTAAATAAGAGTGCTTTAATCTAGCGACAAGCTTTTATATCATACTAGCTGTTACCCGCCCGCTTCGCTAGGTATTTCATGATATTTTTTAAATTTTTACTGCTTATATATATGTATAAATTATTGATATCTAAGTCCTAGCATTAAGAATTCGATTGAATTGAAAAATATACTTATACCTGTAACTGTCACCTGTTGATAAAAAAAAGGGTAGAACTCATCTAATTTGTATTTTCTAAAAATCTCTAAAATTGAAGCATATAATGATGTTTGCTCTTTCGTAACTCAAAAACCAAGTGGATTCCCGCAAAACCAATTTTCGGTGGATCTCTACTCCGTAAATTGAACATGCAAGCCAAATTTCAAGTCTAAATCTAACAGAAAAAAACAAAAGTTTTACTATAATATCCCCGTAATCCCGTTGAGAGCCGTTTTCCAAAATTACTGCTCTTAGCGGATTTCAATTCAACAAAAGAAAAATGCAAACCAAATTTCATTATTATAGTCCTTGTAGCTCGAAAAAAGTAATTTTTTTTGTCAATACGTCCCAGTAACCCCTGCAACCCCCCAGAACTTGATTTGCTTAAAATTTATTCTTAGTGGATCCCTATTCAACAAAAGAAACATGCTTAACAAATTCCAAGTATTTGGGTCTAACAATTAAAAACAGGAATTTTTTCTGTAACTCCTCTTGACCCCTCGCGACCATCCTTGGGGGTCAATTTTCGCGTTTTACTCTTTGTTAGAGAAACTCTATTCCATGAAAGGAACATGCATACCAATTTTCAAGCAGTATGATAAAATAGTTTAAAAATGGAAATATTTATCGATTACGCCTCTTAATCTCCCGAAATTAAACTTGGTAGTCGATATTCGCAAAACCCATTTTGTAGCGGTTCTCTACTTTACGAAAGGAATCTGCTTATCAAATTTCAAGACTGTACGTCTAATAGTTTAAAAATGGGGATAATTATCTATAACGCCACTTGAGCCCCCGCAACGCCACTTCTGGGTCTGTTTCCACAAAACCCATTTTGTAGGGGAATTGCAATCTATGAAAGGAATCTGCTTAGCAAAATTTGTGCATCCAATAAATTAAAAATGCAAAAAAAATTATCAATAACGCCCCTTGAACCCCGCAACGCCACCTAGGGGTCGATTTTCCCAAAACACATTTTTTAGTTTATCTCTATCCTATGAGAGAAATCTGCTTACCAAATTTCAAGACTATGGGTCTAATAGTTTAAAAATAGAAATAATTATTTATATCTGCCCTTAACCCTCCGCAACATCCCTTGGGGGTCGAATTTCCCCAAACCCGTTTTGTCGCGGATATTTACTCTATGAAAGAAACATTCCTACCAATTTTCAAGCAGATAGGTCAAGTAGTTTAAAAACGAAAATATTTATCTCTTACGCCACTTAATTCCCCGCAACACCACTTAGAGGTCTGTTTTCACAAAACCTTCTTATAGCTGATCTCTACTCTATGAAAGAAATCTCTTTATCAAATATAAAGACTGTGTGTGTCTAATAGTTTAAAAATGGAAATAATTATCTATAACGCCCCTTAAGTCCCCGCAACACCCCTTGGGGTCAATTTTCCCAAAACCCATTTTGTAGCGGATATTTACTCCAGGAAAGAAACTTACCTACCAATTTTCAAGCAGGTAGGTGAAGTAGTTTAAAAACGGATATATTTATCTATTACGCCTTTTAATCCCCCGCAACGCCACTTAGAAGTCTGTTTTCACAAAACCCGTTTTGTAACTGATCATTATGCTACAAAAGGAATCTATATATCAAATTTAAAGACAGTGCGTCAAATAGTTTAAAAATGGAAATAATTATCTATAACGCCCCCTAAGCCCCTGCAACGCCACTTGGGGGTCGATTTTCACCAAACTCATTTTGTAGCGGATCTCTACTCTCTGAAAGGAATCCGCTTACCCAATTTCAAGATTGTACATCAAGTAGTTTAAACATGGAAACAATTATTATTAAAGCCCTTACCCCCCCCCCCGTAACGCCCCTTGCGTTTCGAATTTTGGAAAATCCGTTCTTAGCTGATGTCTTTTCTATCAAAGGAACATGTCAACCAAATTTCAAGTTTGTAGGTTGAATAGTTCCAGAGATTTCGTGATTAGTCAGTCAGTCGCTTTTCTCCTTTATATATATAGATAAATTGTGTAATGACGTTATAAGTTGATAGTAAAAAAATTTTAAAGAAAAATTTATTTTATTCTTTTTAGCGCGTTTAAATAAAAGCTTGTTTTTAAAAATGTTTTTTTACTTTTAATTTATTTAGACAAAGTTAATTAATACAGTCAAAAGCGCAACGTTATGAAATTCCAGTTTGGCTGAAAACCAATTTTCGACGCCAACTTTTGTCATTGTTGTAACAATAACATTATTACACAACAATGCAGATATATCGAAGTTAGCGCCAAAACTAATTTAATTTTTTTAATTAATATCTTTTTAATTAATTGCAATATCGGAATATAAATTGTCAAAACATGCATTGTCATCCAAACTAAACGTATATAAAAAATTTCAGCTCAATGGAGTGAAGATATCAGCTTGAAAATTGAGTTGCAAGATTCCACCCAAACAAATTACATACATACTTACAGACATACATACATACATACATACATACATACATACATACATTGTAAGTTAAATAAAAGCTTGTAATAATAAAAATACGGGCAAATCAGAGGATTAGAGTAGAGAAAAGTGTTGCCCGAGCATCGCTCGGGAAAATCAAGGAAATGCCATTTCAAGTGTCCGAGTGATGTTCGGGCAAAACAGGGAAGGGGTTAATCTTTACAGGGTTTTGGAATTGAAAAAAAAAAATGGCATGTTTTCAAGAATTTGGAACTATTTCACTGTCAAATAATTTTTAGAAAATATCTCGTGGGATTACATTTCATTCACTATGTTCAAGCTTTTTGAAGAAAGCTGTTGCAATGTAATTTAACTCAGGAGTTGTATTTTTGAAAATTTTTATTGCTTTGTGCTATTTAAAAACATGGAATGGTTTCTGAAGAAGTTATCTATCCTCTTTACAGTTATGGGTTTTTTGTGGATATGGAGCAACAAAGGGAATTATCCCTATCTATCCTTTTTGTGGACTAACTCCAAAAGAAGTGACCCATAATAAGCGTTTTTAAATGCAAAATAGTCCGCAAAAATTTCGTCTGTAACTGAAGCTGTGTTCGTGAGTAAAATGAATCTATTATAATATCATTAAAAGTGGAAAAACATTGGGGAATCTTAAAAAAACATCCTTAGATTAGAAACATTATTGCATATTCTGTCCCAATACGTACTTAAAGTATTTGATATACGAAATCTGAATGTGTTTACATATTGCTTGTACTAGATCCACATTTGAGGAAAATTGTTATTTGTAGCGTTTTTTTCTTTCTCGAAAGGTTTTTTAATCTTTTAGAATTGGAGTTAATTATTGTTTGGGGTAAATTTACCGTTCCACCATGGAGGGAAAAAAGATTTCTGTGTGTGTGTGTCAGATTTTTTAACTTCTCTAATATTATTAATAATTATTTTAGTTATTACAACATTTAGAATAGAAAATACTATACGATCCCCAGATTGGGAAACTAAGGTTAAGGTCATCAACAATAAATATCGGAGCAGACAATGATTAAAAAAAGGATTTGGTTAATAAAATGCATATCTAGTTTCTGTGGTATGTATATATGGCATTCATTATGAACTTATAGGGCTGTAGCTCTAAAAGTATAATATTGTTTTCTAAAACTGGAAGGATACCTCGAATAAATTATTTCAAAACATAAGAGCATTGCGCGCGTATATTTCAGGTTTCCTCGTAAAAAAGGGGGTGCTCGTTATACGACAAATATACTTAAAAGTTAGAAATTGTAGCTTGGAAGTATAGGCGCGTGTTATACGCCGGATTTTATGGAAATTATTTTTATAGCAATACCCAGAAAAAACACACACAAAATTTAAAATATTAACTTTGAATTTTAAAAAAAAAATACTAGAGCTCTCAGCCCTAATTCCATTCTAACTTGTACAGAACAGGCGTATGGAAATATCTACAAAAAATTTGAAGGCTCTATCTTGAACAGAAAAAAACCTTAGGGAAAAGAATACACATCCTCAAAATTAAGTCTAAAAAAAACACATTTAAAGTTTGTACAGACATGAAACAAAACTTGTAAGGCTCAAATTTTTGAATGTTTTTTGTTTCAACTTATTTTTATGCATTAAAAGCACTAGTTTAATTAAATCTAATTGAATTTTTTTAACTAAAATAAAATATTTTTTCATAACATTGATAGCATTTGTTACGACGACAGATTATTCAATTTAAGCGTAAAATGATATTTTCACAAAAATATTTGGAAACACGAAACATTTACAAAAAATAATACTGATACAAACTAAAGTTAGGAACCATCAGGTTAGTATATTACGTCTAATTTTTCTCACTCAGTTTTAAATCAGTGCAGTTCAGCAAGTTTGATTTTTTTTTGCGTGACTTTTAAAATATACTATATTGTAGAACTATAGTGTTCTTATAATGTATTTTGGTACATATCGTGGAAATATATTTTTATCTGCAACATTTGTATGCAGAACTCTTATGTTCTGAGTGAGTGAATATTTACGTCGCATCACTGTTCAGCTACTGGAGGGCGTTTGGCGACGGACATCGTAATTTTGAACCATGGTCAAATGACAAGGACAACACCTGAGCTGGCACTCCCTCTTTTAACTACCATACCACACCAACGGGAGGACGTTTGAGCTCTCGACAGATATAACAACATGCATCACGCCCCTACACGGCGGGTCTTCAGCGGTACCAGGCTCAAACTCATGACACGCGGCCACGAGTCCATTACCTTGACCACTAGGTTATCACGGCCTCTTATGTTCTGAAGTCTCGTTGTAGTATCTCAACTGAAGACTGGTTTTTAGATGCATCATTTTCGGTAATTTCCAATCTCTCTCAATTATTGTGTCTCATAGAAACCTGAGAACTTTTCACCGGGGCATTCTCAGCAAGAAAAATTACTAAAAACAAAATAAAAAGGTATGCATAAAAACAAATATTCGTAGATTAAAAATATGCATACAATTTGCTTAGAATCTGATTAAAAATATAAAAACCTCAACACTCTAGAAAGGTACGATTAGAAAACATCCCCCCGTTGCTCTAGCTAAATTCAGGATAAACCAGTCCAGATCAGAAGAGTAAATAAAAGGAACTTACGAAATGCTCTCTCAGATATGAATGTGTTTTGTATATAATTAAATGTAAACACACAATCAGAGTGGTACACAAAGAAATTTCCATCAACTCGAAGTAACCTTTTTCATGTTGTTATTGACCATGCCTTTTGGCTCTGATGATAACGACTTCTTACTGAACTGCTTAAAGTAGGATTTTTTGTTTTCTGACCCGTCTTGCTTTATCAGATGAAAGGGGGAAAAAATTATCTTGGAAAAATGTTAGATATTCGTACTGTTTGTTATCCAAATGTTTTTTTGTATAGATTTACTGAATTTTATGGGTACAAAAATTCGAAGTTTTACTGTGCTTATATTAGTTGCAGGTTCTAATATTCGAAGCAAAATTTTGACTTAAAATTATACTAAAAACTACATAAAAAAGAAATGCCTTTCATCCCCCCCCATATCAAAATAATAAAGCCTACATCGAATTCTGTTTCATCTTCATCATCACTGCTACTCTGATTCATAAATAAACAGCCATCTTCCGTCCCATCTAGATTGTTGGATATACTACTTTTTTTTAATGTCTTCTGAATTATGTCCGGTTTAATTTCATTTCATGCTTTTATTATCCGCTCACACATTATTTCTAGATTGCCGTGACGCATTTGATGTCTCTCCTTTGAAAATGTTTTTTATTTCCTCTTTTCTAACATCTTCTTTATCTACTGTCGTTTTCAATTTCCTGTGAATGGTTTATTGATATATAGTACATCTAAAGGCTGAACATGAGGGCGTTAATGCGCCTGGAATAAAAGGCCGTGAGTGCCTAATGATCGTGGTCTCGGATTCGTGGAGGGCCGTGGTAGCCTAGTGGTCAAAGTATCGGATCGTGTCTGGCCTATCATGATTTTGAGCCCAGCACCACTAAAGAACCGCCGTGTAGGGGAGTGATGTACGTTAAATCTGTCGAGAGTTCAAACGTCCTCCCGTTGGTGTGGTAGTTAGGAGAAGTGGTGCCAGCTCAGGTGTCGTCCTCGTCTCTTTAACATGGTTCAAAATTACGAGGACCGTCGCCAAAAGCCCTCGTGTATAGCTGAACAATGCGACGTTAATATTCACTCACTCCCTCGGATTCGCGGCTGGCATGTCATGAGTTCGAGACTAGGCTCAAGGAAGAGCCGCCGTGTAGAGAGGCTAATGCATATTAACGTCCTCCCGTTGGCGTGGTATAGACGCTTGGAGAGGAGAGTGTCAGCTCATATCTCGTCATCGTCACTTGAACATGGTTCAGAATTACGAATTCGTCACCCTCGTGTTGATTTATAGTACGATGTCCATAAACATCAAACTAGAATAACTGCTACGGCCGTGTCCTTCGTATTATCTATTGGATAGGGTCGGAACATATGTCTCAGACAAAAAGTCATTCTTGATCTTTTTTATGCACCTGGCTTTTGCCTAACATTTCTTATTCAAAATTTTGCACCGTTTTCATCCATCTATCTTTTCTCGTGCATGTGAATAAAAATACCTTTAGGGAAAATAGATTTCGGTATTGTTTTTCTTTGAAAAATAACCGTGGGCTATAATTTTTGTACCGTCCGTTAAGCAGGAAAGTACTAGAATGAAGTGAGATTTTTCCTGATTGTCGTTTTTACGTGAATTGTTTTTGTTCATGTCACATTATTTGTTTTATTTTTAGCACATCAAAAATTGTTGAAATATTATCTATATTTCCAATATATATATTTTACATTTATAAACCCCGTGCACCACGCAATGTATAACACGGGGGCATACAACACAAACAGAAGAAAGGATTACAACACAAACATCCATGCCTTCTCCGGGATTCGAACCCAGTCCCTACGGCACCGCAGTCAGCTTCACTGACCACTATACCGAATGGGCTGCTATTTCCAATATATGATAGTAATTATTTTTTTCCTTCGTAAGTCAATGATATAATTCTGAAAACTTATCAATTTTTTGTCCAAATATTTAGGGAAGCCTTCGTGAGACATTTTTTTTTCTCTCAGAACTAAATTATTCTAAATCATAAATTGCTACACAAACTCAAAGTTGTTTTAAAATTTTCACTCTGATTTGCAATCTTTTTTGCTTCCTTTAAGACGTATAAATATACAGTAAAAATCATTTAATACGAATCTGAGGGGACTGAAATATTTTTTCGTGTTTAAGGATATTGCAAAAAAAATAAACATATATTCAACATAATTAAGTGAATAAGAGAACATTTTATTTACATAGATTTGTGCATATGCATGCATTTAATAAAAATCAATAAAGCAAAAACATTCACGAGAACAATACAAAATTTAATACAAAATTTTCAAGTTTATTAAGAGACTGATGAGAGATGAGATGTTTTTGTGTGACGTTTGTAGGGATGGAGGGTTCACAGACTACTCCGAGGGTATTTTAAAGCCAAGTTAACCTCCTTCCTGAGAAACACATGTCAAACCTCCTCTCTTTCATTTCACACCCCTCTTAAACACACACCTGCGTGGTTGGTGTTTCTGTATTTTGTTCATTCCCATAAAAAAAATCTTTTCGTGTTAAGAAAAAAGTTACGAAAATGCATAGTAATTTGTTGGGACCATTGTATTATTTCGTGTTAACCAATATTTCGTCTTTAACGTTTTCGCGTTAAACGTGTTTCAGTGTATGATGTTTTTTGTTACAATTGATCTATTCTGGCGATTTTCAAGGACCCAGTTCGTTTTTTCTAAAATGGGCCATTTCCTTATTACTTTACGTAAAGTACATTTATTCCTCAGCACGCTTAATTTTTTCCCCTTTCAAGTATCATTAGCATAAACATTTTTGCTGCAGCACGATTTCCATTTTCTTTAGTAATTTTAATCACTTTAATTTTGAAACCAGCGCTATGTTTGCATCGTATCGGAAGACCTATATTTAATACTGAAATTAACACTAGTTGGAGGCCCCTGGCGGTAAAAGGTTTTGGGCCCCCTGGGCTGAAAAGTCGAAAAACTTAAATAGTGAAAAAATTCGTTGACCTTAAATTCTCAAAATAAAATGTTTTGCTAAAAAAAATTAACGGCTAAAAAAGAAATTAAAGTTTATTTTAAAGAATTAAAAAAAAACCTTATTTAAAAGCTTAAAATTTTGCTATACAACTTTACGTCTTGATTTTTCTTGGGCAAATTCATCGATTATTTTTGCAGTATCTATTTGGTCCAAAACATCTTGTTCTATATATAAAATGCCATGCTGTTCAGTTTCTCTTCTCCCATACTACTTCTTAAATAATTTTTAACGCACTTTAAAACCGAAAAAGATCTCTCACCTGATGCATTTGATATCGGTATAGCTAAAAATATTTTTAAAAGTATCTCTACATTAGGGAAAGTCGAGACCATTTCTTTTGCAACTCGATAAATTTCTATTGGAGTGTTCATTGTATCTTTGTTTTCTTTTAAAAATAGCAAAAACTGATCCAATACATCGTCAAAATTAAACGATTCAATATCGTCTTTGTAAATAGTCTTTAATTTTTGTACAGCTTTCTTCTTAATTTCAGGTAACATCTCGTCAAAAAGTACAATAAAAGTGTTCGATAACATAGGAATAGTTCTGCACTTGTTCTATCACATATGACATAGAATGAGTTGACCAAGACATTTTCCCTATTTTCAAATTCATGGCATTCTTTATAGTTTCACCGAAAATAATTTTTTTTCTTTCGCTGCCTGCGAGTTTGTCCAACTTCCTTTTCAAATGAGAGCCCTGATAAAGCAGTTGCTTCTTGTTCTACATTTCCAAATTCATTCCTGAAATTTTGTGTATAATTTTTTAAAGATTTCAGTAGATTAGTTCCTTTTAATAGCTCACACCCAACTGATTTTAATGCTTTGCTAGTAGCACTCACCCTCTGGAGTATGGTATCCCAAATCACGGTCATTAGGGAAGTTTCATACTTCCCCATCTATTTCAAAAGAGAAGTTGCCTCCAGTATATTGTGATCTTCTCCTCATTTGTATTACGGATTTCAGCCCGAGCCTCTTCTATGTGTGTATAACCAAGTCTTATAGCTCGTACGGCATCTGCTCTTGCTGACCATTGTGTATCTGAAACTTTTTTTCACAGATATTGCATGTTTACTCCTTTCCAGATTTTTATTTAAAATTAGCCAGCAATGGGTTGACACAGAAAAAAAATTGAATAATTTCTGTACAAGCATAAAATATTTAATTGCATCGCTACAACTTTCTGCTGCTAAATTTCCTACTAAATTTAAAGAATGAATGGCACAAGGAATATAAACTGCGCTTGAACTGTGTTCTTTAATACGTGCCTGTAGACCTGAGTACCGCCCGGACATATTAGACGCATTATCAAATGTCCCTCTGCAATTTTTAATATGCAGTCCAAATTTAGAGCTAAAATTTCTAAAGCATTTAAATTTTTTTCCAAACTCTCATAAAATTACATTATCTTTTTTCAAATTTTCTGATAGAATTATGAAATTTCTGATTTATAATACACACATATTTTGTTTAATTCTTTTATTCTTTACAGAAATCATAGTTTAATTTCTAGAACAAAACGTAGCTTAGCTTCCGGATTACTTATAATCAAAATTATTAAAATATCTCAACCAAAAGTAAGCTTTCTCAAAAATTCTAGTTTTCTTTTAAAAAACTGTGGGATTTTTTGGAAAAACAATTACAATTCTCTTGATTTTTGTAAAGTTTCCTATTAAAGTTTCAAAATATAAGTTAATAAAACATTAACTGAATTCAAATGTTTTTTACACATTCTAGATTAGTATTATTACTATACTTGTTTGTTTTTTCAAAAATCTTAATACTTGTGACTAAACAGAACAATAAAACATTTCCAAAATAATTTGAAATTTCTAAGATAACTCAAAACTGTTTGACAAACGCCACAATATATCACAAAAGAAATCTACAATTTTTCAACTAAATTTATATCTTAATTACATTCAAAGTTCCCTATCTCAAAATTAAACAATCTTGCTACATATTGAATAACTTTTCCCATTTCTATTTTGTTTGAAATCCCTCTCTTGAAATCCCCTTGTTTGAAATGTGTTTATCATATTTTTATTTCTGTAATACATTTTGCTACCACTTTAAATAGTTTTAAACTAGGAGCAATTAAAAAAACAGTACCTATATTTTTCAACATTTATTATTGTTCGGTAAAAATAAACATTTCATTAAATGCTTTTTATAAGAAATTTCTGCTATAGTTTTGGCATTGTTGCCTTTTTTAAAAATTTTAAATATAGTTATAGATGAATTTTGATTAACTTTATTATTTATTTAAATTAATTATGCATTTTAAAGTAATTATGCGATGTTTATGTATTTTTATAATTAGTTATATACATTTAATTATTAGATTGCATTGAATATCCTTTCAAATTGTCTGGACAAAAGATCTTAGTCAAAAAAGTATCGCCAGTAAATCACTCTTAAAATGGCAATAAATACAAAAAGAAAAAAAAATTGTGCTTTTCAAATTTATTCTTACAAAATAATGGTTCTCTTAGCAGTTTTAAAGTATATTAGAAAAATTTATGTGTTTATTTCACGTTACCAATAAAAAGAAAGAAAAGTGTATTTTTAAGTAAACTTAATATACTTTCTTTCTTTGAAAATTCTTTTAACAGTTTGAAGCAATTTTAATTAAATATTTAGAAATTATAGATTGGCTCATATATTACTAAACAAAATTATCGTAATACGTTAGGATTACAAACAAAAAATCAACGCAATAAATATAATACCGTTTTTATTTCAATTTCGATTTATTGTTAGGATTCTTTTAAGTATGGTAAATAATTAATGGATGTACTCAAAATCTCATTAATGTTTTGTATTTTAAATGAACTACTATCGCTTTTTATAACTGAATCAAGAAATTATTTTTATACGAGAGGCAAATAATACTTTTTCATTTGAATAACAATGCCAATCGAAAATGTTTTAAGGTTCAAGCTACGAAAACACATTTAAATATGTTAATCATCATGAAAATATTCTAAGAAACTGATGACAGTTATTTATATTTATGTATGTAATACGAAAAATAAATAAATAAATAAAATAGTAATGACACACAAATGCGACAAAATATTTTTCTTCACTTTATTTTACGCAATGATTAAAATACCGCGCATTAAATCTTAAAAATCAAAAAAGAATTTGAAAATGAAAATATAGTTATCTTTTTTTGTTGTTTAAACACGGTTTTCCGATTTGTCCGTATAAGCGCAAGAAGCTAAGAGAAATTAGTTCGAAAGTCAAATTAACGCAAAATTTCCTCAGTTTTCGTCGAAAAGGGGTCTTTTTCTGAGGGTCATTCGGTCCCATTCTTTTCATTCGTCCTTAAGCCTGCCATAAATCTTAAACGTGCTTTTCCCGATCCTGCTTTTGTCCAATGTACCGAAATTCTTCTTTAATGCGCCCCCTCCCCCTTTCCCCAGAGGACCAACGTTGAGAACTCATTGATACTCCTTAAAAAAATAATTAACTATAGACTTGGAGGGTGACGGAAGACTTCTGGCGCTTGTGGTCCTATCTTTTCTCGAATGGGAAGCAGTTATCCAGCCCTTGCTCACCATGAATGCACATTCAGTCTCTCGGTTGTTACAGAAATAAAAGAGAACCGGTATAAATAAAGTATAATATTCTCTTTCACTGGACCATCTATGAAAAAAATTCCGACTAAGGGCCAAGCCTTCCTGTAGCTTCTTAGTGCGACGTTTATTACAGTCAATCAATCAATAGACGAAGGGGTTATTGTCATTTACAGGCAAATAACATTCTGAATGGATTTTTTCCATCCTAAGTGTTATCTGTATTTCACTTCAAACGATCTTTCTGTGGATCCGCTTTGAATGAGAAGTTTTTCCTACATTCAAAGATTACACCACTCCTTGTCTTCTCATTATTTTGAGTAACTTTACCAGCTTTTAAACTTTTCTTATTGCGTTTCCTGAGATTCAGAATTCACACGGAAAACTTATATCGTTTTAAGCCAGTGACATACTATTTTATAAACGTAAAATAGCTGGTAAAATGTTATCAATGGTAAAAGACCATTGATAACATTTTACAAAATTTGCTTACACATGTAAGCTAGGAGCTTTTATTTTCACTGACGTAATATCGCCAGATGATATGTATAAATAATAGCAATGTAATGTGTGTGTTTTTATGTCAGAAAGTATTTGCTTTACTTCATGTCAGTAAACTAATTTTTTAAATCTTATTTTCCATATGCTCCGCCCCTCTCGTAGGGTTATCACGCTTCCCCCTCGGGGGAGGTGCGCCCACAGTTTGAAAAACGCTGCTCTACAGCTTTTTTCGAAAAAATTACTTTCATCTATTTCACTATTTGATTCATTCATCAATTTAGAGAAATTTCAATCTCACTTAAATATTCGCTATTTCTGTCATGCTGACTGAAATAAAACTGATGCTAAATTTACAAAATACTTCAATCCAGTGCCGGATTACTCGTTAGGAGGAGTAACAATTGCCTATGGGCCCCGTGCTTTTTAGGGGCCCACAAAGCGTGTTCTGTTTTCTGTTAGAACTCCAAAAACAAGCTAAGGGGCCCGAGAACTCGACTGTCTAGGGGCTCCATGTCGTTTAATCCGACACTGCTTCGATCTCTTTCCCACATTCTCAAAATATAAACACGAAATCCAGATAACAATAAATCACGAACCTTCAAATACTAAATTCTTTCGAAAGAACTAAACATTGGTAGTTGTTTATAGTCTGAGATCTGGGATCATTATTTTAATATAAGAAATCTGGGATCAACTTTTTAAAAACTTGGAACCGAAAACATATATTAAAAACCAAAGTTCAGAAAAACATTTTTTTTTTAAAAAAAAGCAAAAAACAAACGGTTTCAACCGCAATTACATGCAATATATGAGGGCAACACTAATTGTTATACGATTCAAATCGTGGGTAATCATTGGGTTTGCAATATCAGTACAAAATTTTTTTGTTGCACGTTGAACTTATAACTGAAGTCTATCAGCTTGGGGCCCCTGCTTGTGCTCGGGGCCCCTGGCGGCCGCCAGGTCCGCCAGCCGCTTAATCCGCCTCTGCACCCACCCTGTTGCGTTTATAGAGAACAGGCTGTAGCAAAGATGATTGCAAGAAGGAATTGAGTCCAGATTGATACTTGTCGAAACAAATATAACAGCTTCAACATACGTTAATCAACGCATTATTGATGCTTTTATATCGACTAGAATTACTACCTGTAGAATGGTTGCTAGTGATTGGCATTTATAGTCAGTGACTATCAATAACCCCACAACACAGACGACTGCATTTGCAATGATTATGGGGTGCTTATACATTCGATGGAATTGCAAAATTTGTCTTTTCAGAGGAGTGATTTTTAATTATATATATATATATATATATATATATAATTAAAATTTCTCTGCAATATAGAGAGATGAATAAACATGATACAACTGAAAAGAATTGAAATTGTAAGATAACCAGACAATAGATTTTAAATGAAAACAGGAAAAACTAATATATATATATATATATATCATATTTTCCATATGAAAGTTATGCATACATGTATGATATGTATCATATAAAATGTATATTTATACGTATCAGATATACGTATCATATAAATTCTATATTCGTATGCATCGTATGTGACGTGTAAACTATTACCTGCACAAACTGCAGTTAACTTCCCGTTTAATATTGCCAAATGGCAGTTTCTCCTTTAGGCAATGAGCCAAAATTTTAACGTAACAAATGTTAAATTTTTAAAAATTGGATGGATTCCAGCGATTGCATATAAACGCATTCCAATGTTCCTTCATTGTTTAAAAGAAATCAAAAATAAACTTCATATATAATTCTAAAAATATATGTATGTGATATAAATATAAGGACAAAAAACAGAAAAAAAAGAAAAGTATTTTCTGTCCAGGAGAAGCGAAATTAGAGAGAACTCTCTAGAGAAAGAGTAGAGTGTGTTTCACCTGTTTTTTTTCCAAATACAGTAAACCTCTAGGAAAAGAGTTAATATTATTCGAGTATTTTGAGATCATAAACAACTAACTAACCTAAAGAAATCCGGTCTGTGAAGATCCTAATTCATGGGTGTAAGTAAAAGTAATATTCAAAAAATCGCATCGATAAATAGAGAGGATATTGCATCTTGCTTTCAAACTCTTAGTATAAATTAAAAATATTTATTTATCTCATTTTTTTTTTCCATTTTCAATGAGTGAATGAATATTCACTTCACACTGTTTAAATACGCTAGGGCTTTTGGCGATGGACCTCCCAATTTTGAACCGTGGTCATGGACAACACCTGACCTAGATCCCCTTTCATAACTTCCACACTACACAAACGGTAGGAAGTTTGAGCCTGGATGTCCTTATTTTTAATCAGCTCCCTCTGCATGGCGTCACTTAAATCGTACTAGGTTCGAACTCATAACATGCTATCCAGGAGGCCGTTTCCTTGACCATTAGATAACCATGTCACTTTTCCAATTCAGTGAATAATTTCTTTGAAATGCAAATTCCCTATTTTTCATCCTCGCAAAACTTTTTATGTCATAGAAATCTAAATATACTTAAAAATTTATAGAAAATTTTCTATAGTTTACTTTTTTTGAAAATATTAATGACTATCTTACATTGGAATATATCTAGTTACTAAGAAGTTAAATGTCATGCTTGTTTAACTGGAATAATTTCATCTATATAAATACTTTGACTCATAGAGTGTTCTTGTCAAAACAAAGCTTGAAGGACAATCAGAAATAAAAAGAAAACTAGGTTGGATAGAGCGATCTCAAATGATTGCACTTGTGCGACGAATTCCAAGTCAGACAAATAAAACAGAAAATAAAAATAAAAAATAAAACTCCGAAGAAAAAGGGTTTAGGGGTTAAATTCAATGAAAAGAAGAAATCCAAGATGGTAAAAGATGTGTGTGTTCAAACACTATCTTTCCCGTTTGTGTTCTTTCATTTACTTGATGTCTTTTTCATCTAATTGATTACTTGGAACTTGTACTTGCATGGAAATGGCACTTTCTCAAGAGATTTATTTGCTTTTTGGTGAAAGTCATCGTATCCGTGATTCATGGAAAGGAGAAATGTGTTCCAACTGTTTCTTACGAGAGTTGTGTTTGTTAACTCGTTTTATGTACTAGAATGGATTTTCCCCAGAAAATAGCATTATCAAATAAACTATATCTGATACAAACTGTTCTTGTTACAAGTGTGATTTTAAACTTTATTTATAATGTTGCCTTTATTCTGGAAGCATTTAAATTCTGTTGTTTTAGGTGTTTAGATATACATTTTACTAAGTATTTTTCATCTTAGAAACATTTCTTTAATTTTATAATTTTTTTTTTTGCATATTCAGCAAAATTTGAAACATACTTTATTTTTATATGCAATAATATCGCATCATATTTAGGAAAGTACCAGTGATAGGAGAATTTTATTTAATTAAATGAAAAACAAAACATACAATGAAACATATAGTACTTATTTAAAGAAATACAAACATCATTTTTTAAGGAAGAAATTAAAGAAACTTTGAAGAACTACTTCCTAGTCGTATTTCAAATGTATTTAAAACCAATAAATAAATTAGTGATTTCAAATAAAAACAGTTTCTTTAATAAAAAAAAAGATTTAAGAAACAAGTACTTTAAAAATACTTTTAAATATTTTATTAATTATTAGTAATTCAACGATTTTGTAATGTATTAAATCGCACTGATATTAGTAAGTAAGTAAGCGAATATTAACGTTGCACTGTTCAGCTACACGAGGGCTTTATGAGATATGAGAGAGGGACTGTTTATCAACGATGCACTGCAAATTAACACGAGAACCATTGGCAAGAAATCTGCTCTAATATTTTAACCACATTCAAGTAACGAGGATAAAGCCTTAATTGTCACTTCAGTTCCTATCGTAAACGAGATAAATCTTAGAGCAATAGATAATTATCGAAGTGAATTATTTGATCAATTTTAGTTTCTCTAATTTATTGCATTTCATATCAATTAATAAATATCAAACATGTTAAATCCATATAATAATAGGATTGATCAGTTAAAAACATAACGTACATTTTGAAGAAAATTATGCATTTTATCTATTACACACTAATTCTGAACCTTGAACCATTTTTTTTTCTTTTTTTGCGTCCACTATTAATAATTTTAAAATTTTGCGGCACACTGACAATAAAATAAGTTTAAATGAATTTAAGTTACCGTTAATAAACTATGCAAAATAGTTCCTGATAATAATTTTCCAAGTTAAAAAAATAATATGTGTACAGCAAAGACAGCAAAATCTTTACTGAGTAATTAATTATTAAGTAATTATATAAGAATACATTTCAAGTGAAATTCGAGATTGATGAACTTTGATTATTTTGTTAACATATCTTCGTATAAATGATAATGTCATTCTCATTTCGTCATGTACTTTTATACGTCTCACTCCTTCTTTCATTTTTGTAATTGTTAATATTGAACATCTTATTTCCCTGAAATAAGATGTACAGAGTTGTAACAATATTTTTAAAGCGATATTTTTACAGGCTTATCGTTTCTAATTTTAATGCAAAATGAATTAACTCTTCCGAATGTTTTAAATTATATCTCAATTATTAAAAGAGCAAAAAACTAAAAAATAACTAAAACTAAAAAAAAACTAAAACTTCTTCATCTAAAACTAATTCATATGCAGATGTATGCGTTAACACAAATGGATTACGAATCCATTCAATTTTTTATATCTATTTGGAAATAATGAATAACTCTCTCCTTTAATGTAGTCAATTTGCCAATAACACATTTGTCTATTGTTTATTTTGATAAAACGGCCAAAAGTTTCAGCTCGAATTTGTTTCCTTTTTTTTTATTCTTAGAGATTAACTGATATTTTTTTTTAAAAAAAATTGTTTCAGACATAAGTGCCGCGACACAATGGGTGAGAGTCACTCATGTAGAACAATACGTGTAGAAGGCAAAAATTTATGTTGTGTATAAGACAACAGTTGTATGATAAAGCAACTATTAATGCATATTTTTCCAATGAACCATCCATCCATTAAATAATTAAAATCATCTTAAAGCTTATATTTTAATTAAAATTATGATACTCGATTTTCATTAGATATATGAGTCTTACAATATTTTCACATATAACTTTGATTTGTGATGTATAATTCTGATGATAAAAAAACTTGAAAATACATTTTTATTTTATGAATCTAACAAAAAATGTCGTTTTTCAAATCAATCCGAAATTTAGCTTACGTTTAAGAAAATCGTATCAATGGATTTCATTTTTAATTATTAGCTTCGAAATTGCTAATGTCTTCCTTCTCTTAAACTATTTTGCCAAATGCTTAGAATTAGTTATTCTGTAATTAATGACAATTAATTTAGTTTCCGTAAGTATTTCATATTTGAAAATATTAAGATGCATAATGATCAAATCGCACTACTTCCCTTTCATTAGATTTACCTACATATTTCTTCGAAAAAGGTTCTCTTCATAATATGGCTTTCTCCCTGCCATATTTTCACTCAAATGATTTTTCTATTTAAACGTTTTGAATGGGATAACCATTTTGGCGGAAATACTTTTGCCATCTCCAATACCTTGCAAAGAAAACAAATCACTATGTATTGCAGTGTATGACCAGGTTAAAGAAAACAAAATCAATTGTTTACCATACAAAATATACCATTCAATGTTTTATTTAAAAAAAATAAACTTCACTTTTAAAATTCCAACACAAAAGCGAAGTTATCACAGACTGGACATGAATACGTATATACGAATAGATATTTATAGATAAAAGAACTATAATGGTGCTCTAATAGTGCCTATAACATTTGTTTGCAAAGCTCGGCAAATAACTTTTTTAAATATTTTTTATTACTTTATTATAATCTAGACTTTTCCGGAAAATATAATCCTTCCCCATAATTAATTAAAACTTTGTCTAAAGTATTGTTTAGCAGCGTCCCTTTAGACTAATCTGTCTTCTTATGCAGTTGATTGTAATAAACAGCTTCTGAATGTCTGATAATAGCTATTCCGGAGGGAGTTTGAGAACATTGTTGGTTTCCACGAGTAACGAGATTGCATTATCTCTATCGTTCTGGGTAGTAAACCTAAGTGAGCTAGGGGATGAAAGATTTTAACACTGGAAGCGTAATTTATCCAGAAGCAAATACATGTGACATTGATTTAATTTTGTAAAAAATAGTTTTTTAAGGTTGATAATGGTTATATGGTATTCTTAATAAGAACCTACCAATGTTGAATAAACATTGTATGATATGAGAATACGAAAAAAAAAAACATTAAAACTATTTTCAAAACTCTAATACGGCCAAAAAGAGATGAACTTTCAAAAAAAAATAATAAAAGGTTTAATTATGATTAGAAATTTAAGACTAAATTTAAATTGCTTTGTGACTACAAAAATATTTTTAAACGGTTGCATATTTATAGGAATAATTGAGAACTATAAGTATTACAAATCATAAAATGAGTGATAAAGTTTTTGTCACAACTTTGATCTTATAAAAGCTACATTTAATATAGCCTTTTTTTAAAAAAATGTCATACAGTCAGTCATTTTGTTATGTAATTAAATCACATTGGCATAATTGTCGCTACTCCTGCAGAAATCTAAGTATTTAGTGTCATCATTCTCGACAGGTAGAGATTACGGATTGCATGGTTTAAGTTTGTAATGATATTTTAATGAATTTCATATATTATTAACATTAAATACAGGGGAACTTATCGTAAGTATGAATTTAAATATATTTGTATGAACACAGATCATTATTCTGTGAAAAAATAAAAATTGTAGATATAAAATCTTAAACATTTATTTCAGTATTAGTACATATGATTAATAAATAACTATCTCTTTTTACTGCGATTATTTTATGATTATTAAAATATTTAAATATATTTTTGTTTAACATAATATGTTAAAAATATATATTATGTTTTGAAAATATAAAAAAAGAACCGATGGCAAGCTAACAATAAAGAAGTTTTAGTGACTCAAAGCAATAAAAAAGATGAATAAACTTGAATCAAATAACCACAACTTGTGGAACAAAGCATATACGAGAAAGTCTTAAAAATAAAATAATTCTCAAATTCAGATTTAATATCACTTTAATTCGGAAATAAAAGCATACATATACACTTCAGGAAGGCGCATGTACGTATTACTTCTCTACATAGCCACCATTTATATCCAGACATTTATTCCATTGGTGTACCTAACCATCACAACTGGCATCGTAGAAATAAGCGTCAAGATTGTGCAACCACGTCAAGATGTCTTGCTGAACCTCATAATTGGATTTGAAATCCTGATTTTCAAAGTGTTTTTAAAAGTTTCGAAAAAATGGAAAACATCTTGTTCTAGTTCGAGACTTTCCCCAGATGACTGTTTTCAGTGTCATCAGCGGTGGATGCGCTTTGCGCTTTCTTCATTCTACATCTTGCACATAAGTTCTATCTTTGCAAAATTCCCTGAATCATAACCTCACTTATTTGCGTGACATTATTTGTAACGTGCACATTTACGAATATACGAAGAACTACAGATGCGGAATTTTTCTTTAAATCTAAAACCCGCATCACACTTCTTATATCAATCGAGGGTTGTGCTTCCTTCAGAGCAACCATCTTCTAACTGAGATTTAGTCATGATACTGGAGAACCAGCTCCATCTTCTGGCATCGTTTGAATGTTGAAATTGTTTCCATTATCTTCAGATGGAATTTCATTCTTACGGATAATTTGTACACTGTCAAAGCTCTTGTTTCCTTTTTTTTTTTAAAAGCTACATATACATTCTTATGGGATATTTCAAGTCATAATCTTCGTAAAAATGATAAATGTACTAAAAGATATAGATACTATCAGAGCATGAATAAGAAATAAGATACGATATTAGACAAGTAAACAAAAACATCTTCCCATTTGTATCGCCTCAGCCATGGACAGTTGGATTCAAAACCACATTTTCTACCACTGATCTATAACGACTGCTGACAAAAATCTTTATACTATTTTTCTATCATAATTTTAGCACAAAAATCGAAAACAAATTTTATAGTTAAGCATACGAGTTTAAAGAAACTTGAAATTAAACGAAATACATTAATATCATAAACAAATTTTATTATGAAAAAAAAACATAAGCGTCATTCAACATTTTTAAAGATTTTCGTTAGTTTAGAATAAGAGTATAAAATTAATTTAGAGTAATGGCTTATATTTATTACCGTTTTTTGTCATATTTCTATAAAGGAAAATTCATCTAAACTTAAGAAATCGTTTGTCTCATCTACTAAATTAAATGAAAATTAAAGCATATTGGAGCTTTCATGGAGAATTTGTAAGGATTAAGGGAACATAAAATGCTGAATGTCATTCATGAATAGCTTTTAGCATTCACATACATGTATTAGTTGCATTTATATATTTCTTTTTAAAATATAACTGAGGTATTGCATGGAAATATGAAATGAATATGAGACTAAATATATTATATATATATATATTTTTGTGAATAGCTGAAGTCTGAAAAAATCTAACATGTTTCGAAATTTTTATTAGAGCGCCATGAGTAAAAGAGAGAGTTATGTTTTTAAAACAAATAAATGTTATTCAAATAATATACTTGAGCACACATTTTTCAGAAAACATCTTTGGAATTATTTTTATATGTCTGGGAATTCTGTTGAAATGCGTGCTGGCTTGATGCAGAGCCAGTGATCAGTAAAAGTAATATAACAAAGTAATATAAAAGTATATTTATTACATGTTTATTATTATGAAAATGAGTTTCATTTTTGCGAATTACAAGAAGTAAGCTTTTAAAATGGTTTTTGCGATGGAGTTTTCTCAATAACTCTCTTATCCATTAATATAAGCTTAGTTTTTGTTTAACATATCATAGTATATGTTACACTGGCTACAAAAAAGGACAAAAAATAATGAGCAAGTGGTTCTTTATAGCGATATTTAGTGTTTAATATAATGCTATTTTGTTAAACAACCTTTTGTGTCCATCTTTTTTAACTATGCCTTCTATTTGATTTCAGAGTTAATATTTATTATGAACGCAATAAACTTACCGTAAAATCCAGTGCATAAAGCATAGTTTGAACATGAAAAATAAGATCGAAACTTAAGGGCTTTACTTTTTTTAAAGCTATCGTTTTTATACCCAGCTCATAAAAACAATAGCTTTAGATAAGCAAAAGTGATGAACATAAAAAAAGTTACTTCTATATGTATCGAATACCGTTTGTTATAAAGAAATGACTTGCATTATGAATTAAAAGATTCGTAGTCCTAGAAGTTTACTATTTTCTCAAAAGTCTGGAATAATACGTCGAATAAATGCCTTCCAAAACATAAGAGCAATGTATACTAATATTTCAGATTTCTTCGTTAAAAAGGGGATGCGCGTTATACGGCGAATGTAGCTAAGAATTTTTTTAAAAAAATCAGCTTTAAAGTATGAGGTCGCGTTATACACCGATGCGCGTTATACGCAGGATTTTACAGTTCTTAGATTGTACAAGTCATATTTAAATGAAGCTAAAAAAATTTGAAAATTTAAATTACAATATAAAGCCTATAAAAAAATTTAACTAATTATTTTGATTTTTCAAAGTTTGTGAATTATTATTTTTGAACATAATCTTATGTTATGACATTTCAAATATACCAACATTTTTGTTTTGATTTTTTAAACACAAAATTTCTCAAAAAAATTAGTATAAAACAATAATAATAATTAAAAATTAATTTCAACCTGAAGTAGAAGGTAGAAAATCAATTCTGCTGAAAAAAAGAACGAGCAATTTTTCAAACCATTGCATTTTACTTCGATAATTTATTGACCGTTAAATACGGCTTTAATGGCTTGGAGTCCATAATGTTTCTTAGTGGACCGGATCGTGATTGTTTGCAATAAAACTAACATATTTATGGGTGTAGGTTAAAAGAAAATTTATTCTTCAACTAAATGATTTGCTAGACTAAGCTCACTTCATGTGTTATGTTTTAATAAAATAGTGCACTGCGATTTCCTTTTCTCAGGTAAGGCGAGGAACATTTTTCAAGAAATATATTTGGAAAATATACTGGTCTTTTACCAAGATAAAATATTTCGTATGTGATAACTTCATACGTACACTCATAAATTGTAATACTAAATTGCCTCACCTGTAACAAAAATATTAAAGTAGAATGGATTAAACATATTCAGATCTTTAAAAAAAATCTGTCTGAAATATTGATGAACCAAATAAATATATTTTATTAAATGTATGATTGTAAATCATGACAAAACATCAAGGTTTTAAATAGTTTTCTGTGACTTTATGTTTCATGTAATGAAATTTATTGTTAGTGTGCATTTATGCTATAGAATTGTAAGACACGAAACTAATATTTTTCTTTAGGAAATTTACAAAGAATTATATTTCAGATCAAGGCATTTTTATTCTAAGACCTATATCATTTTAGTATTTGAGTGATATTTTAAGTTCGTATTTTTTTAAAAAAAATACAGTACATATTTTCAATATAATTTCTAGCTAAAAAATGAAATTTTTGTAATAATTTGTTCATAAATATTTCATATGTTACTTTTTTCTTTAACTTTTCCTTAAGAACTGGCAAACGGAGAAAGAAACGTTTCCCCAGGCTCATACTTATGAAGAGTATACGTAAGCATGGTACCGGATGAATTTTACTGATAAGCCTAATTTATTTTAAAAATTCATATACAATCTTTAATGCAATCAATGCTACAATTTACATTTTACTATCATTGATAATATCTGAATACGCAGTACAAAAAATTTCGCTACATTTAGAAAAAGTAAACAAGCGCAAATTTTACAGAATTAGTTTTCTATTTTAATAATAAAAGTACTCTTTATGAATTTCTGATGCCCAATTAACTAATAAGTTATCCATCTTTTTTTTTAATTTAGCTAAAATAAAAACAAAAATCCGGAGTAATATATAAAGAAAGTATTAAATATAAAGAAAAACTTTTTTTTATATATAAAAGACCCACAAACATTAATTTTGGAGATTATGTTTCTTTTGTCGAGTCGAAATCCGCTAAAAATTGGTTTGGCGGAAATCAAACCTAGGATGTATTTAATAGACATACAAGTAATTATACTACAGTTTTAGAAACTTAAGTAATGCCTATTGCAATAAAAAGAGAGGAGTTTAGAAATGTTTTTCAGTACTTTTAAAAACTTAGTATGGAACTAATATACATTACTTATAATAACTTTAAAACAGTACGTAGTCCAACGACCTCATGAAGTACCCACAAAAGCGGGTAAGTAAATGTTAGTATCATGTGAGAGGATGTTTATTGAAATATATTGTATGAATAGTTCGGGATACACACAGCATATCACATAATTGGAAATAAACTACTACATATGAATAAAGGAAGGTATATTGATCTACTAAAATATGAATATATGTTTTATACATGGTGAAACGCGCGCGCGCGCGTATGCTTGGTGGCAGTAATATAGATAAATAAATTATTGTTAGATTAATTTGGTTTTAAACTTTTTACTCTGGTACTTAAATACATTAGAAAACTAAGGAAAAAATGTTAATAAAATGAATTTTAGAATGCATTGAGGAGATTCAAAAGATATTAAATATGGGGGGAAATATTGTTAGTTTAGATGTTCAATTTATTATGTAAATATTATATATATATATACAGGGTGTCCAGCCTTAATGTGACCCAATAGCTAATTCCCGAACCGTTTGGTTTAGATATGCACTTCCAATATAAAAAATGTTTTTACGAATGTTCTTACGGCTTTTCGAACCAAAAGACCCATTTACAAAAAAATTTAAAAAATTTATTTTTTATACGGTTTCCAGGTCTTATCACTTATATTTAGAAAAAGATGAAGTACACAAAAACTAAGTAAATACAAAAAGCTTCATTTTATTACGATAAAAACTGGCCGAGTTATGCCTACATAAATTTGAAGCATCTGAGTTGCTCAGAAAAGGGAGTCGTATATAAAGTGAGTTTAGAGCGCAGTAATTCACTATCTACAGAAAGAGCAAAAAAAAAAAAATCATAGAAAAATTATATCATCGTAGTAAACATCATAGATTGACAATTTGTACTGCGGTATGGCAAACAATAAAATTAAATTAAAGAAATACAACTTGTACTGAAAATATTAAAATACCTTGTTTTAACAAATAGCAGCAAAATAATACAGGATTTGCCGTTCAAATTATAGCATAATGTCTAGTGATGCGCCAATTAAGAATCAGGGGTTTTATTATATCAGAATGATCAAATTAACTTAATAATGGTGAAGGCACGAGACAGGGAATACGTCTATTGCAACTCCCAGTTTAATACAAGCGCTGAACCAATTGTACAATAAGATAGATGTCTTCGAGTGGGAAATTTAATGGCATAAAGTCTTGTTGCATGTCTCTTATTTCAATTACACTACCCATAAAACAGTACCATTTCGCAGTATTCTTCATTTGTACACATTTCGTTGTCCCTTACTAGAATTCGTAATATTAGAATACGACTGTATGCAATTTCAAGCGACTACATAACAGATTTTTAACGTTCGTCATGATCAGCAAAAACGCAGCAAATCAGACTGAAGCCATATCATATAAGACTATTTTTTGGAACTCCTATTGAAATGTTTTCTTCGTCCAAAATATTTTATTTTTTATACGTTTTACACATACACAGAATAAATTTTATTTCATAAGTACTCAATTATTGTATTGTTAAAACGTATGCTTTTAAATTTAAAAACAATTGACATAAGAGTGACGATTTACATAAGAGTACAAGAGCGAACGTTTCCTAGCAGAGTTCCAACTAATTTCATTTTGCAGACGGCCCCTTACTAGCTTCTTGAAAATAGCCTAGAAAATGCATATAAAGTATGATTTTCTAAGTTCCATAACTCGGCCAGTTTTTATCGAAATAAAATGAAACTTTTTGTGTTTACTTTGTTTTTGTGTACTGCATCTTTTTCTAAATTTAAGTGATAGGACCTGGGGACCGTATAAAAAATTAATTTTTGTAATTTTTTTCTAAATGGGTTTTTTGGTTCGAAAAGCACGTAAAAACATTCCTTACCTGTTTTAAAACATTTTTCAAATTGGAAGTGCATATCTAAACCGAACGGTTCGGGAATTAGCTATTGGGTCACATTAAGGATGAACACCCTGTATGTATATATATATATATATATAATATATATATATATATATATATATACATATACATATATATACATACATATATATATATATATATATATATATATATATATATATATATAGGAAAGAAACATGCTTACAATTTCAAAAGAGGAGCATTTTATAAATTATTAAGAAAAAGTGTTGTTTGTCATTATATGCAGTAATAGTATTCTTTAACTTGATTTTGATCATTTTCATTTAAGTAAGTTATCTGACTTAATTAATCTGATTAAAGCCAGGACAACTAACGTGAAATTGCTATAAGAAAATCCAGGGGGTTTAATTCGAATAACATTATATATATATTGTAATTATATAACTATATAATATGCAAATCGTCAAAAATGTTAGAAGATATAAAATCAAAAAGTCTCAATTTGAAACTGCAAAGCAATTTGTTTAGCCTTGATACCAATTACATGAAGCAATATTTTTCAGCTCTATGAAACGTATAAGAAGGAAAGTGAGATAGAAACCCCGCAGTTAAAAAGTAGTTTAAATGATAAGAGTTATCCTCATGGAAGAATATATCAGTTTTATATACATATATCATACGGTACATGAACTTATATAAATCTCAATAGACACGGAAACTGTAATTCTGCTGCTTATGGACATTTATGTTAGGGAAAAGATTTAAAGGGGTTCACCCATGTAATGAATTCAAAAATCAAAAACAAAAAAAAATTCTATAAATTGATTCTTTAACATGTCTAGATTACGGTAGGTGATTTTCTTAAAATCCAAAGTCATTATAAAGAAGCAAGAGTTAGAAGAGCAGGTGTTCGGAGCTCTGAGTTGGTAATCGAGGTCTGGGCCTATTGTGTACAATCGACTTGATACCATTGACCTATCTAAGCAAATATACGTAGATACAAATTTGTAGAGTATTAAAAGGAAATATCTATAGATATTGGATATTTCATCAAACTTGTTTTATTATTCTCCACCAGGTATCGTCAATTGAGGGCAAGTTATGATTTCCACTGTTTTAATCGGACTTGAAACTTGAAACGTGTTTTTCTCAAAGTTGTGCTTTTCAAGCTGTCCTCCATCATATCTCAAGAATGGTTTGACCGAATAATTTCAAATTTATTGGATAGATACTCAGCATATATATATACGCACCAACTGGGCTATGATCATTGCAAAATTTAAAATATTTCAATTTTTTATAACTAAAACATAATAAAAAACCCAGGAAATTCAAAACCTTTTCTTCAAAGGTCAAACAGAAATCCATTTTTTTAAATATTTTCAATTAAGTGTTGTCCATTCTGTGCATTTAAGCTTATAGACTAAAACTCATTTTTTTAATTTCAGATAAACCAATCAGCTAGAAACGTGGAGGAAGTGAGCGTCCATTATTTTCGAGGAGGAAGTGTTCAGAGCGCTATAACTCAAGTACTATTGATTATTTTTGGATATACATTTATATACATGCTCTTAAAATACATATAAATAAAGGATAAAAAATTAAAGTTTCATCTTTTTACTAGACGTCAAAAAAGTTCTCTAAAATGCTTAAAACAGGCCGTCACATGAGTGAATCCCTTTAAGCTTATATACAATTAAAAGCTATTGTTTATAAAATTCTTACGATTATGATAATTAATAATACATACTTTCAGAAGAAAGGAGTTAAATAGATAGAATGTTTAATTTCTTGTGATTATAAACATGCATCGAAAATAAAATGGCTTCCAGAAAAACTAAAACCATTGATAACATATTTATTTTTAACGAATAAATAAATGGTGAAATACACTATTTGTAATAATAGTATTGACATTTTATTTTAGATAACATAAATACAATAACCTATAAAAGTCTTTACTAATTTATCTTCAAATAATTACAATTTATTGTATCCCGAGCTCTTCTACTTTGTACCCTTGAATTAATATATACCTTATTTAAAAATAAATCAAAATTAATGTTTTTGTAGACTTGTGTGAATGACAGATGATGCAAGCCATAACTCAAATTTCGAAACTCTAAAATAATGTTTGATAATATAGATTAACGCAAAATCTGTATATACTATTTCTACTTCCATATTACAGCCTTCCGATATTCATTCTAATATACTGGAAACATATTGTATGGTTTTATACATAAGTATCAAGTATTCTTCTTCTTGACAGTTGACATTTATTTTTAGATTTTGTCAAATATTTAAGGTATAAAAATGCATGTTCTCATTATTCCATTAAAAATACATCTTTATCTATGAGATGGGAGATGATAGCTTTGAATTACCAAAATAGACTATATTAATCAAGTCATTTAATTGAATAGAATATACCAGATATTGTAATTCTCGCTTACTTCCAAGCTAAAACAAAAGAACATATATTTTCTTTGGGTTTTATTATTGTGTTTATTTTTTTTTCTGAAATAACCGATGCTTCTTTTTTTTTAATCAGTAAAACATATTTTCTCACAAAAACTTTTCAGAATAGCGAATTATTAAAAAAAGTTATTCATATAAATTAGGAGCCTCATTTTTATTTTCTTCAATTAATATTTTTTTTTCTTTTTAAGGGGACATGGTACGATTTGCACAAACATTTTTAATTTACTGATTTTCAAAACTTTTTGGTTGCCTTATATGGGCATGTATGATATAAAACAGATTTTGTCTTCAAAATTCCATAAAAAGTTAGCTATTTAATTTTTTTAAGGAAAAAGCTTTAAATTTGTGAAGTGAACTTAAAATGCTACTCATCCTACAAAAAATTATGTACAGGCATAAACATTGATTTACCAGTATGTCAAACTACGTGTAGTAAAAGTTGGTATGGGTTTTGATTCAAAATGATTGGTTTTTGTACAATACTTTTTTATATCAATGTTGATTGAAAATTCCTTAAAAAATGTGTAAACCCTAAATTCAATTTTTTTAAGAAATAAGTATTGATTTGATTGGAAAATGCATACCAACTTTTATTCCATGTACTATTAGCAACAAGTGAAAACAATTTCCAAGTATTAAGCACATTAGAAAAGAGCCTTAGCATTTTAAGTGAAAACAAACTAGATATTTTATCATTTTGAGATAAGTAAGTGTAAAGCTTTAATTTGTCATAGAGATGTGAATAAAAATGAACATATAAACTATTAGAATTCGGAACTTTTGAAGCTTAGAACTTTCAATTTTTTGAGAGTTTTTAAAATATATATATAAAGAATAATTTAAGGAAAGAAAATTCGATTTTTGTCAAATCTCTCTATGAATCGTCTTATGTCCCCTTAAATTCTTTAATAACTATGGCAAATTGTACCACAACAATTTTATTTTGTACCTTCAAGAGTTTTAAAAAGAATTTTTTTAATATTTCTATCATAAAATATTAAGAAAAAAATCTGAATTGCGGTAACAATGCAAAAAGTTGTAAAATCCAATGTACCATTTCCTGACACTATTCATTAACTTAACCTCATTGAAAGTAAATTAAGCGCCATTCATTTAGTTTATTAATAAAAAAAAACTCTTCAAAGCATAAAAGAGTCTCAAATTAAATAAATGGAAGTTCTTACATTATTTATTTTTTTGAAGTGAAAACTTCTTTAGCGGCATTGGGCACTTTTTGGTAGGGGAAAATCTTACGGGTTCGCGTCACCGACATGCTCTGACTGCATCACGCGCAGTGTGCTGTTCGCCTTAGACACAAATCTCGTGCGTTCGCATCACCGACATGCTTATAGCAATATATCTGTAGTTATACAGCTGATGTATAGTGTTGTGTATATCTTATAAATAAAATTGAATGGATTGAGGGAAAAGTTCAATGTGTATATACTGTGCATTGTTCGTGCGATTCCGAGAATGGTGCAATACATATTAATGGTAGTTGTTTATATTTCGCCTGGAAAATCCTTGAGACGAATACTACAAGTTTTATTCGAAAACATGATGATTTATACAAAAGAAGGTTCTGAAATACTCGAAAAAAGTTCAATATTAACTTTGCAGATGATAAAAATCTACCACTAATTGAATTTCTAAATGAAACAATTAATTTAAATATGGCGAATGACCGAAAACTCAGTACTGCAAAATATAAAACGACGATCGATGCGGTTTTTACGTGATAAATTTAATAATTAAAATACTTAGATAAATTTGAATCAAACATTTTCCTTTATTACTTTAGTTACCATAAGCCTATTGTATCTTTTTTAGAACAAAATGAAATAATTGAAAGTACAAAAAGTCTAAGTATTGTTGAAATTAATGATGAGAATGATGCAAACAATTAAAATAGTGTTAAAATCAAGTACATTGAAATTTAAGTAAATACAAATACTATCCATAAATACTATGATTGTATATTAATTGTTATTTCAATTGAATTGTATTTATATTTTGTCATGATCTTGTACAGCCCGTAATACATTTAAATAATAAAAAACCATATAAACATGCATTTAATTGTTGCTCGGAGTGTCAATAAATGTGAAAACCAGATTGATGTTGAAAATTTTAATTCAAACATTATGAAATTTCATATTTTAATACTAAGAGTTCTAAGTTTTCACTTCTATCGGCAGTCTATATAACTGTCAATTTTTTTTTGTTTCTTCTGCGAAGATAGTAACGTGAAATTCTTTACTGATAAAGAGATGCAAAGTGCAATGTAGCATAACTTATATTAACAATTATTTAAAATCATTCCTTAAAAATACATTAAATGTGATTTTGAATATTTTTTAGTAATAATAGTTAAATATTTTTTATTATCTACTGAGTTTCATAAATTCCTCTTGTTTATCCGCAGAAAATCCAAAAAAAATATACATAAACAAATGTATCAGAGTTATATAGAACGAAGACCCTTGCAACGGTATTTTTTTAGGAAGCATGTATACAAAAAAAAAAAGAACTAAATACCTTTTAAAATCCCTTCTGTTATAAAAAAATATGCATTCATTTAAGCTCATTTATCACAGAAAATCACAAATACATACTTTTTTACTTATATTATTTTTATATTATTTCTATAAACTAAGTAAATGCATTTTTATATTGATTTGAATGTTAAATATGTTTTAATAAAAATGCAATATTTTCATTAAATCTAGCAAAAATTTTCTTAAAATTCAAAAAACAGGTCAATAAACTTTTGCTGTGTTCCTTTACATACATTAATGAAATAAGTGTACATTTTCTGATATATAGTAAATTTAAGCTCCTTTTTTTTCGTGCTTGTAGTGAAATAAACTTTTGCAAAATATTTTATCAAGGAAAATTTTACAAAGGCTTAGAAATGGTATGTAATGCGTGAAAGATATTCATATAGGTTTTAGAAATTACGATATTTTATTTATTGATTTCAGTATTTAAAAATATCTGTGCAGATGCATTTCGCATATATTTTATTTCATCATTAATATGGAGCAAAATTATTATTTCATCAACGTGTATATATAGGTATATATATACAGGGTGTCCAACCTTAATGTAACCCAATAGCTAACATCCGAACCGTTCGGTTTAGATATGCACTTCCAATTTGAAACATGTTTTAAAAAAGGAAAATCATGTTTTTACGTACTTTTCGAACTAAAAAACCCATTTAGAAAAATATAAAAAAATTAATTTTTTATGCGGTCCCCAGGTCCTATCACTTATATTTGGGAACAAAAATGCAGTACACAAAAACAAAGTAAACACAAAATGTTTCATTTTATTATGATAAAAACTGGCCGAGTTATGGAACTTTAAAAAAACATATATTTTATCCATTTTCTCGGCCATTTTCAAGAAGCTAGTAAGGGGCCTTCTCCAAAGTGAAACTAGTTGGAACTCTGCCAGGAAACTTTCGCTGTTGCACGTCACTTTTATGTAAATAATTTTTAAATTTAAAAGCATATGTTAATAATACAATAATTAAGTACTTAAGAAATAATAATTTTTTTCCGTACGTATAAAACACAGAAACAATAAAATATTTTGGACGAAGACAACATTTCAAAAGCAGTTCCCAAAAAATATACTTATATAATGTGGCTTTAGTCTGATTTGCTGCGTTTTTGCTGATCATGACGTACGTTGAAAATCTGCTGTGTAGTCGCTTGCAATTGCATACAGTCGTATTCTAATATTACGAATTCTAGTAAGGGACAACGAAATGTGTACAAATGAAGAATACTGCGAAATGGTACTGTTTTATGGGTAGTGTAATTGAAATAAAAGACATGCAGCAAGACTTTATGCCATTAAATTTCCCACTCGAAGACTTCCATCTTAATGTACAATTGCCAGTACTGTTCAACGCTTGTATATAACTGGGAGTTGCCATAGACGTATTACCTTGCCTCGTGCCACACCTCGTGCCTTCACCATTATTTAAGTTAATTTGGTCATTCTAATACAATAAAGCCCCTGATTCATGATTGGCGCATCATTCCACATTATGCTATAATTTGAGTGGCAAATCCTGTATTAGTTTGCTGCTATTTGTTAAAACAAACTGTTTTAATCTTTTCGGTACAAGTTGTCTTTCTTTAATTTAATTTTTATTGTTTGCCATACAGCAATACAAATTGCCAATCGATGATGTTTACTACGATGTTTTAACATTATTATGTTTTTTTTCTTTTGCTCTTTCTGAAGATAGTGAATTACTGTTCTCTAAATTCAACTTATATACGACCCCCTTTTCTGAGCAACTCAGATGCTTCAAATTTATGAAGGCATAACTCGGTCAGTTTTTATCGTAATAAAATTAAACTTTTTGTGTTTACTTTGTTTTTGTGTACTGCATCTTTTCCTAACCATAAGTGATAGGACCTGGGAACCATATAAAAATTAATTTTTGTATTTTTTTTTTCTAAAAGGGATTTTTGGTTCGAAAAGCACGTAAAAACATTATTTACCTGTTTTAAAATATTTTTCAAATTGGAAGTGCATATCTAAACCGAATGGTTCAGGAATTAGCTATTGGGTCACATTAAGGCTGCACACCCTGTGTATATTTAAATTTATATAAATACAATTCAAAATTATATACAAAATAATTATAAAACTAAGGTAACTAGTCTAGATAGTAAAAGTAAATTAGCGACGGTAGCATTATAGCAAACTCCTGACCTTAGGAACCAAGATTGCAGGTTTAAACAAAGTTTTCCAGCCAGCCAACCTTCACCTATATTTTCCAATACTCTGGGCAATAGAGAAAGTAAGGGATATCAAGGGAAAGTTAACTATTACAAATAAAAACACAACTATTAATATTAAATGATAAAATTATAACCTACTACTAATTATTAGAGTGTATTAAAATCGATGCAACAAAAGTAAATGATAAACTTACGAACGAAGTTTCTAAGGGTTCAATAAAACTACTACCCAAAATACTACTCAAAAGAAATAACACTATATAATGTACTGCTAATATACTACTCAAAAGAAAAATTTGCATATAGATAAATATTCAAGAAACTATTTTGATAATTTTCTCATAGCCCGTGGTCCAAGATTTTGTGCCTCAAACTTTTTAAGGAGATCATCATGGTGTGATAACAAATCACCTTAGAACATGTGGTCGTAAACTGCATTAAGTTGGACTAATTTGCAAAAACAGTTTTGAACGGTGTGACGTAAGAATGACAGAAGAAATACATACACAATACTAAAAACACAAGTTTACAATAGGAACAAAGCATCACAGTTAAAGGTTTTGTTTGAATGCGCCAGGCAGATTCTCTTCCATCAGTGTCGGCTGCGCTACTACCTACGCGACCACAACTTCGAACGATTCCTTTGACAATCATTAATCACTGCATTCATGTCATCGAACTTTGATGCATTGTTCGTATTGTAAATGTGCTTTATTAATTTATGTCTTTCTTACCACTTATTGTCCCTTCTTATTCTACGCTTCATCACACGCTTCATAACTGTTTTTTCAAATTGCTCCGACAAAACGGTGTTTGCAACCCCATATACTAAGGTGATTTGTCTTCTCCATGCTGCCAACTATCACCCATTACTCCACTGAATTTCTCAGTCTAATTCGGAATTCGGCTTAGGAATAGTATAAGAATAAGTAATTTACATAGAAAGTTATTCAGGTAGAGTTTGTTGATTAATTTGTAGTAGTATTGTAATATTAAAGAAAAATATTATTTAAAATCATATATTAACGGTAAACAATTATGCCTAGACTAATTTTACAGAAATTTTATTGTTTTAAATTTGACAAATCAGTTTATACTTTTAGAACTCACACTATATCACTATGATTTATTGTAGTGTAATCATTTGCATTTATTCCCTTCATTTTTCCGGATTTCTGTAAACATTTTGAAATGTTTGTACTGGGAATTCCCCTTTTGTAGTAAATATTTACTAAATTTTCGCAAGTCACGTAAATTATTTTCAACATAATATTTGTTAAAACGTGTAACGTATAATGAAATAAAGCCTGAAATTACATGCGTCTCTTTCTTCATCGAAATTTTAATAGTATCTTCATATTTATATACATGGAAATATTACTGCAATATCAATAAGTTTCGAAAACACATTGCTGTTTTTATTCAAGGTATTTGAAAGGATTTTATGTTCTTCTAATAAGTGAGGAAAATATATTATTCGATAGATCAGACCAAATACCTTAAGTTTTTGAAAACATGAAAATAGTTTTAAGGTATCCGAACACGTTCGGAGTACTTTTTACCAAAATAGCATACTAAAACATTATAAATGCTCTTTTAGGACTCAATACCAATAAATATTACTATTTAACTATCAAAATTTAAAATAAATTATCTGAATTTTACAAAAAACACAATTATAAGTGAAATTTTAGCAATATTTTTGAAAAACCTCAAATCAGTTAGAGAAAAAAGTAATAAACATATATTAGTAAAAGTATTACTAAAACAAATTAGATGCATTTATCTAGAAAATGTACTAAAATTTTATTTTTTTATTAAAATTTGAAAATTTTACAGCTGACTGAGTAAACATTATAAGAAATATTACATTTTTTATGAGACCATTATTTAAATAATAAGCCATAACTCAAAATTATTCATACAATAAGAAATATTTTAGCACATTCTCTAGAAAATAATGTAAATATCAGGTTCAAAAAGTTTTATAGAAATACATTCGTAATATTTTGAGTTATCAGACTCGCCATGATAGATTTTGAGCAATTTAAATGCCCACTTCTGGTAGATAATAAACCCACTTCCGGTTTTTCTAACTTTATACAATTGATTGTAACTTAGCTTCTAGGTAGTGTACAAACAAAACAAAGTATGTTTCGTAAAGTCAAAAGAGAGCTCTATTCAATAAAATAAAAAACAAAAATATCTGTCTGGACTGAATTTGGTCATTTTCAACGTGTTTGGATACCTTAAGAAATCCATATGTTTAACATTATCCCCATATTTCATGTGATAATTATTTGGGAGATTTATTGCAAAATAACAAAGAGGACATACTCTCAGGTCTTTGCAGTTCCGAAGCTAAAATTAATTCCCAGGAAATATGACATTTGTTGAAACAATTCTCATATATTGTTATTCTAGTTTAATATACTGAGGACGATATATATTTTATTTCTAATAAATAAAGAGAGTGTTTTGAGTGCAGAAATCATCTGGATTCTACTTTTAATTGCATTTATATATTTTATAAATTATAATAATATATTTTGAAATTAATTCGCAATACTTAAGATAACCTTTTATTTAACATTTTGCTGTGTTTGTTAAATAGAAGATTAAAAATATTGTAATTTCTATTCAATTATTTGTCTCAGTAAATATAAAAGGTACATTCACAAACTGTCTTCTAAAATATCAGTTTTCAACTTAAATTTATTAATCAAAAATATAAGTTCAGTTATACAAAAATATGTATTTTTAATGTTTGGGTAATACGTTTATCTAACTTTAATTGTAACTTTATGCGACAATAAGTAGGAAATATCTGATTTGTAAATTTTGTTACAACACATAATAAAATAAGAATGATGCATTTAACTCCAATGTTTCTATGATTTTGGGCACTGCATATTATGTAATGAGCGGTTAATTAAAATAGCTTTATAATATGATTCTCTATATCATCTTTTAATTCAGTACGAATAATTTCAAATTAATTTTAAAAATGTTAGAAATAATGCTTTTGAGGGCTTAAGTGGCGATGTATGAAATATCTGCCCCTTTTTTAATTATGTTAACAGCAATATCATATCCTATTCATAGCTGATCAGTTAGAAACAAAAATGTGATGAAAATATTTATATAATATTAAAATATCATCATGTTGTCAATGTTCCTCACCGTATGCAATTTTAAGTTTATTTACTTTTGGGATAAGCTAAATAAATATTGATATAATTGCATGCAAATACTGTCCTTCTTGTGTGTGTGAATCACATAAAACTCACAAACATGACATCAATCGCTCATGCAATGCAAGACATTCATTAATAAAATTGTTCTGAACTGTGTCATTATCCCACAGGAAGCATTTAACTTGGGAATTAACTGTTTTAGCCTGGAACACCGAATTCTTGGCTTCACTTAAAGCCTTATGGAATTAAACGTTTTTTTTCGATCATTTATCAACGGCTACAATGAAAGAAATTTGTTAATGATTTTAAGTTATCCCAGATTCTAACAGGACATGGAAATTTTAAGAGCTATTTGTCTAGGTTTAATTTAATTGGTAGTGATATTTGTTCTTGTATTCCGGATGCTGAAACTGCGGAAAATGTCTTGTTGTAATGTAACCTAAATGTTTGTAAATGAGAACATTTTAAAAATGAGTTTAAACATTTAAGTATTTTCTGACCACCTATTTTGTCTTTGTTGGTCAATTGTACTGAAAGTTTTAATGTCTTAAAATAAAATTTGTTGACTGTATAGATTTTTTTAAGTTTTATAAGTACCTCCCTTTCTTTATATTTGTGTTTTTAATCCCTTCCTTTTAATTTATATTTGTCTCTTGAATGTATTTTTAACTTTGTTTTAAGTTTTATAATGATATTACTACTTACGTCTGCTAGCCTCATGCTATGCTATAATCAGGTTATCGGACCACACAAATCCAATTTTTTTTAAATTCAATTCTGACCAACTATTACGTCCGAGGTTAGGAGTTCTTCAGCCAATACTTCACACATATACCAGCTGCAAAATACCAGTTTTACACAAATACTGGTTTCTGTGATGTTTTTATTGCGGCAATAATGGTCCAATTCAATTTGAATGTAAAAGACGTGCTCCCAAACTAAAAATCTCGTGGTAGAAAACACAGAGTTTCATTCGCTTCATACAATCATTGTCCATCCCATGGTAGGGTTGTAGCTACGCATTCTAAGCCAGGTATTCATACATTTCAAAGAGTTGAGCACCCTCCTTTTAAAAAAAATTGCATGCTCTGATATAGGGACATCTGTTAGTTATTGTTTGGTGCGATCCGCCATCGAAGCATTTATATAAATCACATGGATCAATGGAGCAACATTTGCGTTAGAATTAAACCTAAGCATTGCAATGTCCTCTCGTTATTTATAATATCCAGGGGTACATTTTGTAATATGTTGGAGTTGCAGTTTAGCAATTTTTTAACTTAATAATTAGCATTTCCTTATCGTAAGGTTAATCACACATAATTTTAATCCATTCAAATAATTCCTTTTTAGCGTGTAGCTTTTTATATTACTCAGAAGTCGTGTGTATAATAACATATTAAATACTGCAGCCTTGCAGAAAACGTCATTTAACACAGCTCTATTTTTTTCTGCGTATCTTTATTTGATTTATCTTTAAACAGAAAATGCGTTTTCTAAGTAAGTGCACAAGTCTTGTTTCAAAAAAAATATTTTATTAATTAAATGAAAATTCTTTTCATATGCTTAGTTATTTTAACTCATGACGTATATTTGCAAATTTTAGCTTCCCTTTTTTTTTGAACGTTGACTGAGTGTGATACTTGTGTTTTTAATATTTTTCTTCTGAGATATTTAATTGTACGCAAGGAAGAAAACCTTATTTCCGACATCCCTGAAAAAAGGGAAAAAATATATCCGAAGAAGATCCAAAACAAAAAGAAAAACTCAAGTAAACTTGAATTATCATTCTTGCGTAGTTGACAACCACTAAACAAAACATCCCATTTTCACTCGCCCATACATCACAACACTTAAAATCAATGCTGCAATTTTTACTATAAACACCACTACGGCTCTTAATACGAAATAGCTCATCTGTAAAAGGGGAGTTCCAACAAAAAAAATGACAAAAATCGCGTGCACTGCACAGGAACGTGCAAAAGCTTAGGCTTTTACCTCTTAGGTACTTCCCTCGCCTTTTAAATATCCCTTCTGATAAACATGAAAAATAGACTTTGATGATGTGAACGCCAGAGCGGCCGCCATCTTGATGTAGCAATTGCGTGAATAAGGGGCCTTATGACGTTATGATAAAGCAAAAGCTCTTGGTACAGAATGAACTTAGACACGCTACCCAAGCGGGCCGTTTCAAATTTTTGGACGCACAAACAGTTTTATGTTTGTTGACTTATTTATGATGCTTATTTATAGGAGAAGCATACGTAATAGTTTCGGCGTAATCAATTTTTGTTTGCAGTAGTCTTAATGAAGCAGAAAAGCTTTTCGCATTTTCAACTTTCGAATTCCTAGGGAGAGAACTCTACTTTTATTCTACCTCCAGACTAAATATTGGAAAAGTGATAGTTTTGCCATTAAGGCTTTTTTTCGTGGAAAGTACTACAAGGAGTTTGCATTACTGGAAGGCTAAAGTTCTATTCAGCTATACACGCTATTAAAAATTGTTCTAGAATTGAATTGGTAGAACGTCTCTGCAATCTGAGGGGATATTATTAACTCTGAGTCCTCTTTATATAACCGATTTTTGTACTTAATTATTGATTTGTTTTAACTTACATACATGTTTATTTTCAAAGACTGATGAATACCAAGGAGCAGTAATATGCAAATAAAGGTTTTTCGGCATATTTAAAATACTAATGATGATTTATTACTTGCAAATTTAACTGATACATCATTAAATTATTTAATGGTTCAATTTTTGCTTAAATATTTTATTTTATATTTAGTTAATGCATATGAATGAATACTTTTAAGTTTATCAAGCTCGTATAAAAATGTGTATGTACATATCTTTGAATCAGAGTTCCTTTTTAACAACAGAATAATACAGAATCAATATAAAATAAGTTACTATACTGTAGAATATAAAATATGCAGAAATTAGAGTTATATTTAAATGCATACAAAGTTGCAATGGAAATTCTGAAATTATAGCAAAGTAAGTAATCGTGATTGCAAATCCACCTCAGAAAAGGCACTTAAAATTCTTGCAAGAAATATACTTAAACCCATGGGGAAAAAGTAGTGTAATAGACCAGGAAAAATTTTGTTTTAAACCAGCGTTTCTCAAACTGTTGGACACGCCCCCTTTAGGGGGAATGGTAATTTTGGTTAGGGGACCGAGCATTTCAAAAAGTTGAGAAAAAAATATTATTTAAAAAAAAAATTTGTTTTTTGAAAGGAAGCAATACAAAAAACATTTTTACACAATTAAAAATAAAATACACATTTACACTGATGCAATAAACTTATAATTGTATCAGGGCTGCACAATGTATTTGATAAATAGTTTAAAATATTAAGTTAAGAACAAGTTTAATAATTGCCAATGACAACATGGGCTTGTCATTTGTAATATTATGTATAAAAATTAATACTTATCTTGATACTTTGTTCAGTTTATAATTAAAGTCGTATTGTAGCATTAGCGTCAAAGTATTTTTTATTGAATTCAATGCGTTGTAATTTTCTGGAGGATGAAGGGGGGGGGGAGGTGAAAATTATGATTGAACATGAAAATTATGATTGAACATCGGGTCGCCAATAATAAAAGTGTGAGAAGCACTGGTCTAAAATTGAAAGAAAGACGACAAATTACATGGAAAGTTAAGGAGAATCACCAAAGCACCGACTTAAGAATAAAAATGCAAACAGAAATTGTGCAAAACATAATATCTGAAATAAAATCCAGAACTATTAATAAAATGCCTTCCTTATTTTGACAACAAATTTTATAGGTGTATAGTAGTTTTATCAATTATGTATTAATTACTTGTTTGTATTTAAACTTAGTTACTAATTTATTCTAACTAAATATATTTGAATTAAAAAGAAAATAATTATTTGAATCTTTATAGTCATTTATTTTAAACATATCTAAGTAAAAATTTAATATTTTTTTCGCATTAATTATATAAGTAATTCATCAGTAAATTACAAAATTTCTATTTTCAGTTAAATTTAAAATTTTTATTTATCTAGCTTCAGAAAAAATATGTAGGAAACCTAAAGAATTATTATTTGAAAAGGTATCGTTATTAGTTTCCAACTTAATACGAGTTTTTTATATATGGCTTGAGGAATACATCTATAGTCATGATATTGAATTCTATATAAATAAATCTGACTATTACCTTGAATAAGTATTATCACGTGACTTTAATCAAAAAATTTCAAATTAAATTACATAAGAATCATCAAAAGTATACGGTATACAGTTCCATAGTATATAAAAGCCAATACAAATCAATATTTTTTTTCAAAATACTCATATATAGTCCAAGCATTTCAATAAAAATTTATAGTACTGCATATATAAAAGTTTTACTCTGCATAAACCTTTTTACAGATCAATCATAGTTAATAATATGTTAAAAACAATTATATTTTTAACAAGTAGCTAGTGATCAGAGAATTCAGCTTATTGCGAATAAGATGACGAAAAGCTTTTATTTTTTTATTTCAGGATCCATATAAGTTTGCTGTTACATAATGCAATACAGTAATGTATGATCTTGTAAAAATAAGACGAATATAATTGTATGTATGTAACTATATAAATAATTTTACAAGTTATGAAATATACATAAATAACAAAAGTTAATAATAAGAAAAATGAAGCATTAAAAACCTTCTCTGCACCACACATACGTTAATGCATTTCTGCAGATTAAATACTAAAAATTCTTTATTTCATAGAATAGATATAATAAAATATGCGTTATGGAAAATAAATTATTTTACATTAGCTAATCAAGATGTCTTCATAACGCTTATAGTTTTCATCTGTATACAGAATTTTAGGTGCTATCCTCAAGTATTGACGTAATAGAATTGCTGAGTAAAATAAAATCAAAAGATTTTCTTGCAGAATTTATATTTATTTATTTCAAAGTAATACCAGTATAGCTATAGTCATGTGATGGCGAAATACTAATATTATAAAAAATATTATTTATCCATGAACACATAAAATGTTATGTATTTTAGCACAAATATATATATATATATATATATATACAATAGTTGTGCTTAATCTATTATATATATTAGAAATAGATTAAATGTAGGATTTCGCCTTATCCCTAGCAGTATTAAATATTGTATAATTTTAACCACCAATTTCGTGATTCACTGTACTTCCTTTTTCAAAATCAATATATCTCTAATTAAAAATAACTGATATCAGAATTTACTAACAAAATGGAACAAAAGTATTCCAATGTATAGATCTAAAACAGTATATCAAATCAAAACTACTAAAAAACATGAAAGCTACTTTTAATATGAAAATCTATTCAAAATAATAACTGATATCCACAGATTATCTAATACTCAAAGTATAGTAACTTTCTATCTATAGTATATATACTATAATAATGTATCACCGAGCAAAGATCTGCTGTAAAGCTTATGTAGTTGTCAGCCACTAAAAATATTTTTAACTACAATCATAACAATTTGAGAGTATGTAATAAGTATGTAAAATATAATAAAACGGCATATAAAACAATTAATTTACTGGGACAAAAAGTATTCGAAGTATTAATAGTCCTTAGAATATATATATATAAGTATATAATATATATATATATAACTTTTTATGTGTTTTCTAAAATTAAACAAAAAAAAAATGGTGTCTTTAAAAAACTATTTTTACTATAAATACGTATATTTTTGTTAAGAATGACTATTCATAAAGGACTTTATTTTAAAAAGATTATTCTTAGTAGTTTAACGTAATGGATTAAGCTTTTTCTTTCATCCCACACAATTAAAGGAGAACATTTAAATATTCCCATTCTTTACGTTTTTTAGAATTAATTCCTCTTTTCTATTGCCTGTTGAAGTAGTCCTACGCAGCCATTGTATCTATTCAATTCATTCTTTATTTTATCAGCCACTGCTGCGAATCAAAACAATTCTGTATTTAATAAAGAAAAAAACTTTAAAATTCCATTCATTATACTACAGGAAACTTTTCTACCCACTTGGAGGATAATAAAAATACCACATTTTATTTTTAAAACAAATGACGTTCGCTAACATTGACTTTAGCACTGAAAAGGAAAATACTTTTTTCAGTCTATTAAAACTACAATGAATTATTCTGAATTAATTTTTTGCATTAGAGTATTATGCTCTTATAGTTTTTTAAGCAAATATATGTATTCCGAATCCTTTTTAGCTGTTGATTTCTTCACTTATTTTCTTAATAAACATAAGACTACGAAAGATTTTAATAAACAATCATTATGACTCTATTTGATTCTGCTAATTGTAAATTTCGTTTAAAATAAAACTGTAAGTAATAAAATACAAAAATGCGTTTTTTTTCTTATTTTTTTAGAAAGGATCGTTTCAGCATAAAAAAGGCAATGCATTCTTCTTTTTCATAAATTTATTGTTTTCCAAACGAATGCATTCTTTCATTTTTTATCATGCAGCATTTATAATTTATTTTACAATACTGTTAAACTGAAAAGAAAAATCGCAATGATTTATTTCCTGCTTTCGATTCCCATTCCAAGTTATAGAACGACTATTAATATTGTTTAAATTCATTTTTCTAAACATTTTACACCAAAAATTTAGCTAAATAAGCATTCATTACAAATGAACGTGCATTTTTAAACACCTTATAGTGAGGCATTATTGTAATTATACAAAGCTATTCATTGATCAGTTCTTAGTAAATTAACCTTCCATATGTTACACAATTACTGTATTTTAATGAAATGACTGTATGTGTAAGAGATTTCTCTAAAACTGTATGCATGTAAAATTAGTTAGCGTTTATTTAATCCAATTTTCACTTTTTAATTACAGGTGGTCTGCAGACAATGAAGATGAAACGGATAAAATAAAATATCAATGGATTGAGTCTGCAAAACAGGATGAGAGGTCAATTAAGAGACTGACTAGGGGCCATGAATTGTATAGCGCAATGTATAAATTGAGTCATGTACGGATATCATTTACGCAATTGGTACGATTTAAGCATTTCTATAGCAGCTATCAGTTTAAACGTGGTCAATTTGTTGCTTCCATCTGATATGTCTGAAAGACAATTCTATGAACGAAATCCTGATCATTTTTCATGAAAGCGAATGATTGAGATAATAGAGAGACTCAAAGATTGGATAATTTATCTCCGTGCTTGTTAACTACTCAATTCACGAATTTCAAGAGCCTTTAAACTTAAGTTACAGCTTTTCGAGAGTTTAGCTACAGTCATGCATGCTTATTTTTACGGTAAGCAGCCGGTGCATAGAATACGGGAGAAATCTACAAGACATAATCGACAAAGAAATTATTGGTTTATAGTGAATTTATTTTGAGATTAGACCACACAATGGACAACTATTTACAAGAGATCCAGTACTTTGAATATTATTGAAGAGTGATCATTATAGACCGCATTTTTGAAAACACTAAAACTGAGCAGAAAAAGAGTTAGGCCTGAAAAGTATTTGCGAATGAGAACCACGTTAGTCTGATTGAATATTCTAGACCCCAATTTGAAAATTCGAATTCTTATATTTGATTGATCTGCACCTCCATCTCTAAAATCACGTTATTCCACACTTCACGATTCTGACACTTCAACTACGACCTAAGCGGAACTTGGAAGGAGGAACATATTCCGTTTCTTACATGATCTCGTTATGATTAACTTTTGTCTAAGGCACTCCTCAGTCTGCTGAGTGTATCGTTTACCTTATTTTTAGTTATGCTCTTTGGTATTCTAATCGTTTGTTATATCTCAAGTAGAATGTATTGATAAGTACGTATGAATATAAACAAAAAAAAAAGTGCTAAAAAATTAGGGAATCACATGAATTTAACGAAACTACGGAAATGTGTGTACCTTCTGATAAATAATGTAAAAAATCTATTCATAGTCTGGTTCTTAAACTGTAGTCCGTGGAATCCCTGGGATTTACTGCATATTTCTAGGGAGTCCACTAAGGTCTCATTTGATGTTAAGATCTCTTTCTCTTCTGCAGACTGTGAAAGACTTTGTAGAAAAAGTGAAAGATGTGTGCCATTTTAGACTAGATAACTAAACTCCTTCTATTAAAAAAATTCCACTAGAACATGTATTTCCATCAAGAATATTTATTCAGGTGGGTTCAAATTTTAAGGGGTCCAATATGTCAGATTAATGCATAAAAGTAGGCCACGGTTATATTAATATTAAGAACCACTGGTTCAAAACTTAGCAGAAAACAGAAGAACACTTCATTTGGAAATCAATGTGCATGCGTTAAAAAGCCATGGTTAAAAAGGGCAGAAATTGTGATTTTGTAGAAGTTTTGTTTTCGTTATCTCAGTGATGATATTCACACCATTTCGGCTGGGTCTTTTTTCGGGGGGAAAGGGATTGGAAAAGGCCACAATAAAGTGATCAACTGGAATCCACGGCTTAGTGTATTGTCAGGTGACTGGAATCCGGGCAAACACAAAGAACTGTAGCGGATGCTGTAATATTTGCAATGATTGTCATTGAAGACTATGGAATAATTTCTAAGAAACATTTCTTGATCGACGGTGTCCAGGAGAATGCCGTCTATTTTTTACCATAGCAAGCAATAATTGTTATCACCTGTAAGCAGGTTGTAGAGACAGAACAGCCAAAAGACACGGATTTTAAGATAATTTATTTTTGCAACAGGACGAAAGGGCTCAAGCCAAACACTCAGGAATGCGATTCATGCGGGTGGTGTGTAGGCATGTAGGCCAATATTATTCTATGCTTTGAATTTGTACATGATTCTAGAATCTGGCAATAAGTTGTTTATTGAACAAAGATTCAGAGTGGGCTAGGCATTTTTATAAACACAATTTTAAGTGATTTTCCTTCTTGAAATGGATTTTTTTTTATAAATTATATAAATTATTATTAACATGATTTCCCTAAATTTTATTATCTGAAAGGAGAAAAATTGACTAGCCAGAAAACTTGTTAAATCACACAGTTCTACAAATAATTTTTATCCTACATTTATGCAAGAGCTATCCTAAATCAGCAATGTTTATTATACTGCAGCATTCATCTTTTTAAATTCTAATACATGTCTTTGTTTCATTTTTATTAAGGGTTCCAATAATTTCTGTCTCCACAGGAGAGAATAATGTTTTACAAGTAAGTGTTTATCTCTCTCTCTCTCTTTATATATATATATATATATATATATATATATATATATATATATATAATCAAAATTTCTCTACAAGGGAGAGATGAATAAACATGACCAAATTGAAAAAAGTTGTAATTGTATGAAAACCAGACAATAGCTTTTAAAAGGGAATAAGAAAAATTCATAATAAATATAAAAAATATAAAAGCAAGGATGCTACAGTATTATAAACATTGCTGACTTAAGATATCTTAAATATAAAATAAATTATATAAAAGTATGTATATACAGTGGTGGCAAAAAGTCCTGAACACACTCATTTTTTAGCGTAATTTTTGTGTTTGACTTCAATTTTCGTTGTGAAATTATCGCACTATCTTAAATATTGTTATTGATTTTAATGTATTTTTTATGCTGATTTCAAATCTACTACTAGTTTCTTAATGACTAAAACAGTTTTTGTAGTAAAGCTGCCTGAACACAATAATGTGAAATAAGTGCAGAATAAAACAATATAGAATAACATAATATCCAAAGAAAAACAACACGAAAATTGACAAATACGGTATATTTTATAAGCATTTTGAAAATACATTGTTGTCTTATGTTAGAAAATCAATATTTTATGCCAGCCGTTTGCTTTAATTACGGCTCTACATCTTTTTGGCATGGAATGCACCAATTTCAAAAGCTGATCTTTCGTGATAATATGGTTGAAGGGAAATATTAAAGCTTAAATTGATTCACGTTTGTTTGAAGGTTTTTTCTTTGAAATTTCATAACCAATTTTAAACCATAAGTTCTCTATCGGATTAAGGTCGGGAGACTGTCATGGCCAGTTTATTCTATTCCCAGTATGGTCTTTCAACAATTTCTGGACTACCTTTGCACGATGGCAAGGGGCGTTATCGTCCTGAAAAATCCATGACTGATTCCCAAAAAGATCTCTCGCAGTTGGTAGCAATTTATTTTGTAGTATTTCAATGTAATCAATGGCTTTCACTGTTCCGCTAACGATGTGAAGTCTTCCAACACCATGAGAAGAAATGCAACCCTATACCTTCACTTTTTTTCTGGTACTTTACTGTAGACTTTAGACACTGAGGGCTGAATTCCTCATGAGTGCGTCGTCTTACATAGGCACTACTTTGGTTGCCAGAAATACAAAACTGACTCTCGTCACTAAATATTACCGTTTCCCAGTCTTTAATAGCCCATAATGAATGTTCCCTTGCCCCCATCAATCGCCTCTTGTGTTGAAATTCAGTCAGTAATGGTTTTGGGCAGGCTTTACAGCCTCGTAACCCAATTTCCAGCAGTCTTCCTCTAACAGTTCTTGGGCACACACTCACATTTGATGTCAAAGTCCATTGTTTCAAAATTTGCGAGGAATTAAGCTTTCTGTTTGAAAGTGAAATTCTGTGCAATAACCTGTCTTCACGTGAAGATGTTTTTTTTGGTCGTCCTGATCGCCCCCTTTATCGCTACTGCTCTCTGACTGGTTAAAATAATGGAGCATTTCATTTTTGGAAAACACACTCACTCATTCTTGTCAAGACTTTTTCAACATATCAATGAAACTATTTACTTTACATAAAATCTACAAACAGATTTGAAATCAGCATGAAAAAATACATTAAAATCAATAACAATATTTAAGATAGTGGGATAATTTCACAACGAAAAATGAAGTCAAACACAAAAATTACACTAAAAAATGAGTGTGTTCAGGACTTTTTGCCACCACTATATATATATATATATATGTGTGTGTGTGTGTGTGTGTGTGTGTGCGTGTGAAAGATCGTGATGGTTGGTTAAAACGTTCTTTAATAATGATCATTTTTGGATGGTTGATGTTATATGGATGGTATTGATGAGGCAGTCTTGTTGAATGGTAATCCACTTTATTTAACATTTAAACTTAAAACAAATATGGATGCACGACAAAGAACGAAAAAGCAAAAACGAGTTGCAGTAGGCTACATGGCGATGCAGAATAAACAGGTGCGTTTGAATTACCAGAGACTTGTTTTTTTTATATATATCAGGCGGTAACCAGAATTTAGGAACTCACATGACCTCTGTGGATGGAGTTTATGATTGGTGGAAAGATATCACACGATGATGCTTATGCAAGATTACTTTAAATTCACCGAAATTCTAATTTCTAAGAGACGCAGTTTTGATTAAATCCTATAAGGCAATCAAGCTAGTTAAATATTTATGTACGAATCTTAAAATGCCAGGACCATTACAAAATAAAAATTGTTTAATTGAAAGTAAAGGGAATTATTACATCTCCATACTCTTTAACACGCATATGAGAACCGGAGCCCTTGGTAAACACCCGGATCTGACAGAGATCCCAAGTATTAAATTAAAATTTAGTTCAATACTATTTTAGAAAATTTTCCTTCACTTAAACAGATGGAAATGGTCTCTGACAAGACGAATAAGAGGTCATAAAGATATAAAACAAAAACGCATTATTAAATCATAAATATAAGGTGAATCTATACCAATAAAATTAAAAGTTTACTCATTCTGTTGAGTTGACATTATATGTGGGCTTCTATAAAGTAATATTTACGCAAACATTATCTTTATAGTAAATAAAATTATACAGTACAAACATCAAAATATGAGAATTAAACACTTAAAATAAAGCAAAAATTTAAGTTCAAAAGTAGTAGTAGTATAAAATACTATCAATGACACACACATTATGTAAAAGGATAAGTCTGTTTTTCCATAAAAGGTCGAAACTAATTTGTTTGTCTATTTTGGGAAGTCGATGCATTGTTCAAGATTGTTGTACTTGGCAAAGTTGAGATGTGTCCGGACACTTGTAATTGTAAATATGCTAGGCAGACCTCAATAAAAGGATGGTGTTTCTTATTTTGTGATTTGTGAAAACCAATAATGTTCCCGGTGAGCTGGGAAGCAGAGTTAGTAGTGACATGAAAATGGAGATTGTCAAAATTGAGTATAATAGGACATATATTTGCGTCCAATGGTAGGCATAAAGAAGTGTCTGGCACAAATACGATATGGAAGTGGTGGCATTCCATTTTGAAAGTGCGAAAAAATATTAAAGCAGTTATTTATCGCCTTAACAATAGTGAATATGAATTCACAAAAATAAATTCTTAAATTACGGAAAAATAATATTTTAAAATATAAACGTTTTTTTAGATAGATCTAAAATTGAATACAAGAGCACCCAGGGGGAAAACAGTTATAAAAGATACAATTTAGAAAATCGATCTACACTTTGCACAGTATTTAACTGTGAATTTAAGGGACTATCTACCTTATTGTTTCTTAAAACTGGACTAAACTGAGACAAGAAGCTAATGATAACAATTAAATTTTTATCATGTCCATATTTGTAAAAAAATTACAGGTTTTTAAAACTGTTTATCATATTATTCTGCAAAATGTTAAATTAAGACAATAAGCTTAAAAAATTAATAAAAACTAAAAATATGTATACATTTTTTTTCTCGATGATTTGTAAAACTTTTTTTAAAAGAAAATTCTTTTTGAATGATAAAATGTGTGTGTTTAATTTTATCGATAAGTTAATAAAATGATTTACATAATCCAAAGTTTAAAAGGAAAAAAATTAGCATTTTTGCTTTCTAACAAATATAAAAAGGAAATAACGTTTGCATTTATATTTTTTATAATACACACCTCGTTTATTTCTTTCCCTTTTCTTTATTTTAGTTTTTAAAAGAGGAAGAAATATCCGACATCACATAATACAAGAATGCTGGTTATGTTTCCATTAGATAAAATTTTAATGTCGGTGGTCTTTAAATACGTTTTGGATTTGATTCAGAAAATATACTTTCATTTTTCTTTTACGATAAAAATTCTAACTTATTTATAATTTTGCTTGGAACTTAAAAGTTGACCAGAAAGAGAGTTTTAAAAAGAAAAATAAATGTTTTTCTCTAGAAAAGAGAGAATACAGAATCACAAGGTGAAAGGTTTTAAGATCGCAATATCCTTTGCAGTGGGTATTTTAAACTGGCAGCCCGAAGTGGATATTTTTGCTGCTCAACAATAATAATAAAATATCAAAATTTCTCCCGGAATACGAAAGAGAGTAGCAGAGAAGTATGCCAAGTGTCAGGAGGTAAACATTAAATTTTTCTTGTTCTTTGATAAAAATTATTATATAATATATTATTCGAAATAAACCTACATTACTATAAATATTAATTTTTTGCGACCCAAATATGGTTAAACCTTGTTTTTTGGCCAAAGTTAGTCTTTCAATTTGACACCCTTGCATTACAGGAAAAAAAGTAATAAAAAAATCTTACTTGGACAATGTTTATTGCCGTTTTAAAATAATTGTCTATATTTTATTTTTTAAATTCCTTTCCAAAATGATTTTTTTGCTTTCCTAAATCTCACTTTTTATTGATTGTACGTTTATTTTTATCAGATATGTACACAAATTTAAGATCAAAAGAAATTCAGCCCGATCGTAATTCAAATTAGACTTTTAACACATATATTGTAGTAAAATTATGCAATATTTCTTATGTAGCTTGGCATGTAACTAACGTCATATTACAACCGCTTCAAACATTAAATTTTTCAAAATGTTGTTTCAGTTTGAGTAATTCACAACTGCTAAATTGCTGTTTTTTGTAAAGGTACACTTTAACACAAAATTGGAATCTGATATTTTTCAAATGTATAATATTTTTTTTTAAATAAGGTGATTGCTACTGAGTATTAAAATAGACTCTTCATTATTTTTAAATTTAATAATATTGATTCCAATGAGATATGCTATTTTGTAAGGGTAACTTTACAACATAAAATTACATTTTGTAATACAATTTTTGTTAGTTTTTAAAATCACACTAGAACGTTCATTTGATAAAGATTACTTCTGAGAATCAAACTTATTATTTCAGTTTTCTTTGTTGAAATTTCGGGATGAGATTTATTTTCAATCAATTGTTCAGGATTGGATCAGAGAATTCATCAATGGAACTTTTTCATTTCCTGTGAGTCATTTATTTATATTCTTGCTTTTAATCATGTTTATTTTTCTAATTTTCTTGTATTACATCCATAGTGGACTTTAAGAAAAAAAAACCGCTAAAAAATTTTTTATGTGAAATATTTAAACACTTATTTTATACTGTATCATGTTAAAAAATTGTTTCATGAAGCATAAAAAAATAAAAAAATTTCTTTTTCTATTCTATCAGAAGAAAAGAGAACAAAATACAGATTTTGTATTATTATCCTCTTGTTACAAAACTTATAGACGAAATGAAAAAAAAATATTTATAAGCAATTCACGATTTCTTTTAATTAATTTAATGCATACGCTTCGAACTAAAATACTTCTTTAATAAGTTTTTTTGCATAAATGCTTATTTTCTTCTATTACAATGCCTTCAATTCACACACAGACATATATATATATATATATATATGTGTGTGTATATATATATACACTGGTGTCCAAAAGCTAAGCATAATTGATAATTATGTGAATAAAGAAGTAACTTTAAATCAGAATGGCGGAAACTTGATATGCGAGTGTAAAATAGTTATAAATAAGGAAGCAAATCAAAAGAGAATGATAATAATTAATTTTACCATCCAAAGTAGCAGAAAGAAAACAGCATAGCAAGGATTCACACTTTAAAGAAAAAAATGAAAGAAAACATTAAATAAAATACTGATGCTGCAGTTTAATAAGGCGTGTGGTCACATCTTACAGTCAGGCACGCTGCACAGCTATTTACCATACTTGCTATGAGATGATGAATAGTTTGTGGGCTCAAACGATTCCAAGGTTCTTGGAGAGCTCCCTTCAGTTCTGTAACGGAACTTGGTGGGTGCGAAATTGTTGCAATTTGTCTCCCGAGCATATCACATACATGCTCGATAGGATTTAAATCAGGGGAGTTCGCAGGCCATGACATGCGCTGGATGTTTTCCGTTTCAAGGAAGTCATCAATCACCACCGCTCGGTGACATGGCACATTATCATCCATGAATATGAAGTCAGGACCGACAGCACCTCGAAACAAGCAAACCTAATGCTCAAGAACTTCGTCTCTGTATCGTTGAGCAGTCACAGACCCCGTGTTAAAGAAATGGAGGTATGTGCGGCCGTCCACCATGATACCTGCTGGAGAGTCAGAAATCCACCACTAGAGAGCTGGAAGAATCGAAACCAAAACTTTGGGCTACTCCTTCACGTGAGGACAATTCGCCACATTCTGCTGTCACGCCTATGCTATTGACTTTCTGCTTTCATGCCTGAGCACAATATATAATCCATTCATTCTAAACTATAATATTTAGCCAATTATTATTCGAAATCTGAAATGTAAAAATATCTGATTGGTACCGCCATGTGAGAGTAGAATATCGATTAAAATGAAAACTGGGAGAGGTGAGACTTTTCTTTGTTCTGGTGAATTCCTTTTGTATTAAAATTCTTGATGTGTTCTATTCTAAATTTAAGTCTAAACGTTTCGAAACGAAATTCTTAATTCTAATCTAACATATTTTTGGTCCGTTTAGCCGAAGAGCCTAATGGATAATGGCTTCTAAAGAAAAATCTTAAAATCAATCCAACATTTTGATAATGTTGGAAAAGAAATCGAGAGATTCGAGGAGAGAATTCGTGATGCAATTGCCGAACACAATTGTTCGGCTGCGCTAATTTATGTATTAAAATCCAAACTAGAGAATTATAAGAAAAATTTAGAAGCGGCATTTTCTGAATTGAATATCGATATATGTGATGAAAAATTGGAAAAAATACCTTGATATGCAGGATTTATTATTAAATTGCTCTGTATCGTTAGAAAAGGTGACACATACATTCAAAAAAGAAACCGGAAAAGAAAATTTGGAAAATAAAAATCTATTTGCCAAAAAAAAATGCCTAAACTTGAATTGCCCCAATTTCATAGGAAATGGAATATTGGATAACTTTCAAAGAATTATTTCAGGTGACGGTAATTGATAATTCAGATTTAACAGAAATAGACAAATTGCAATGTTTATTTGCGTCAGTAAAGGTTAACGCTGCTAAATTAATTCGGGGGTTCGCAATTAAAAAAGAAAATTAAAAAAATTGCTGGGAATTATTATGTGAGAGATATGAAAAGAAAAATCTGTTAGCAAATTGCCAATTTAACAAATTATTTAGTATACGTTTAAACAAAGCAAACTCGGTAAAACAATTGTTTGAAATTCTAGATAGTTGTAACGAAAGTATAAGAAATTTAACTGTGTTAGGGTTGGAGATATATCAATTGAGCGAACTAATAATCATAAATCACTGCACTTCTAAACTACACGAAGAAATTGTTCTTCGCTGGGAGTTAACCTTGAAACCAGATACTTATACAACACTGCAAGCATTCCGTATGTTTATAGAATCGGAGGAACGTGCGTTAGGTTTATTAAGTGGAAGTGCAGAAGCTACCAAAACGAAACTCGGAACGAGTAATCAAATTTCTGACAAATCGTACACAGAGAGTAGAAAAAATGTAGGTTTAGAAAAAGGAAATCGGTTTAATCAGAAAAATTTGAATCAACCAAAGAAATCGGTAGTATTTCAGGCAAACATAGATAGAAATTATTCATTCTCATGTGCGATTTGTAAAGAAAATGCGAGTCATCCGTTATCTGTATTTAACCGAACGAAAGTTGAAGAGAGAATAAAAGCTATTGAAGGGATTTGCTGTTACAATTGCCTCAGAAAAAAATCACACCACGCCTGAATGTAGAATAAACATCGGATGCAAAGTCTGTAAAGACCGCCACCATACTTTATTGTATGTTTGTAACGTAAATGGTTCCACATTGAGGGAAACTAGTCAGAACGTAGTTGCGGTTTCTCGGGGTTGTCAGCTGAGTGGTAATAAACAAGACAGTCCCTGATGTGCTTCCTACCGCGATAATGAAAATAAAGTCTAAGTCGGGAATGCAGAGCTTTAATAGATAACGCCTCGCAACTATCTTTAATTTCAGAAAAGCTTAAAGAAAAATTAAACGTCCCTGTAAAAACGGAAAAACATAAAATTTCGGGAATCAACGGGGTAAATGCAGAAACTTCACTACATAGTTGTACAATCGAATTCACTCCTCATTTCTCGTCTCTAAAATTTAATCTTGAAGCTATAGTAGTTAATAAAGTTACTTCACCTCTTCCGAATTTTCAATTTGAAAATCGCCAATTTCCACATTTAAAAAATCTGAAACTCGCAGATCCAAATTTTCACATTTCAAAACCAATAGGTGTATTACTAGGCGCGGAAATTTATGCAAATCTACTGGAAGGACTGCCTATTTTAGGACCTGCTGGAACACCAGCAGCGATACCTACTAAATTGGGATACATCCTCTCTAGAAAAATCTATGCACCTCCTCTTCAAGAATCCATAGTTAATTCTACCTTAAACGACCAACTGTCAGAACTTTGGAAACTCGAAGAAGTTCCTAAAACTAATGCTAAAATTCAAATTCCTGATCCTTGTGAAGAAAGTTTTTCAAAATCGGTGAAAAGAAATAATGAAGGTAGATATATTGTTAATCTTCCATTCAAAGAAAATAATACTCTCGGTGAAAGCAAAGAAAAAGCCGTACAATTATTGTATGCCTTAGAAAATAAATTTCACAAAAATAAGCAATTCAAGGACAATTTTCTAAATTTCATGAACGAGTATTTAGCACTCGGACATATGCGTGAGATATCTCAAGAACGGGATGACGAAGCACCTAATTGCTACATCCCTTATCATATGGTAATAAATGAAAAATCTACCACAACCAAACTTCGCGTTGTTTTTAATGCTTCGTCTAAAACAAAAAATGGTAAATCATTAAATGATGTTTTGATGACAGGGCCTAAGCTACAAACTGAAATATTTAATCATTTAATTAAATTTCGATCGTATAGGGTAACATTCGCAGCTGATATCGAAAAAATGTATCGCCAAATCTTAATTTCGGATGAAGACTGCAAGTATCAAAGAATTGTTTGGCGAGCCACTCCCTCTGATCCATTAAAGTCATTTGAACTACAAACTATCACGTATGGTACTTCATGCGCACCGTTTCTCGCTTTGAGAACACTGTAACAGTTATACCAAGACGAAGAAGAAAACTTTCCCTTAGCAGCAAAAATAGCGCGGGAAAATATTTATATAGACGGTCTGTTATCGGGTGCAGACACAGAAGTTGAAGCAAAATCTATTATCATTGAAATTCAAAACTTATTGAAGTCTGGTGGTTTTATTCTTCTGAAATGGTCAAGTAGTCACCCAAAGGTTCTTGAAGATCTAGATACATCACTTTTAGCTTCGAAGCCGATACATTATCTAGGTGATGAAGAATCTAAACAACGCGTGCTAGGGTTAATCTGGAACTTGCAAACAGATTCGATTCAAGTTAAAGTAGTATATGAAGAAAATGTAAAAACAAAAAGACATTTACTTTCCGTCATTGAGCAAATCTTTAATCCTTTAGGACTATTCTCACCCTCTGTTATAACTCTCAAAATAATGTTACTTTTGGAAATCTAAAGCCTCTTGGGATGATCCTATACCCTCATCCATTCTAGAAAATTGGAATAAATTCACTAAAGAAAGTAAACATTTAAATTCGATTTCAATACCTCGTTTTATGGGGATTGATCAAAATTATGATATAATATTATACGGATTCAGCGACGCCTCTACAAAGGAGTACGCCACAGTCGCCTATCTTAAATCTAAACAAGAAATACATCTTGTAAGTGCCAAAACACGAGTTCTCCAATCAAGCAACTTACGATACCAAGATTAGAACTTTGTGGAGCCCTACTATTAGCTGAACTCGTATCAGTGATTCAAAAAGCACTCAGAATTAAACCAGCTGAATGTTTTTTATAGACTGACTCCCCAATTGTCTTAATTTGGCTTATGAGACCCCCCGTTAAGAAAAAATTTTCGTAAAATATAGACTAACTAAAATTTTAAGTCTCACATCAACCGATGAGTTGCATCATATTCCAGGAAAACATAACCCAGCCGATTGTGCGACTCGTGGGTTATCCCCACAACAGTTAATGAATGCAGATTACTGGTGGAAGGGTCCAGATTGGATCAACAATGATTTAAAAGAAGAATTATCATCAGCCAAAATTCTAACTACTTGCACAGTCGAAGCCGATTCTGTATTAAATTCTACACCTTTGGTCGTTGAGTCAAATCCGTTAGAAATCATAATCAGCAAATTTTCGAACTTTACCAAACTTATTCGAGTTATTGCTTTGTGTAAAAGATACATCAATAATTGCAAATCAGGATCTAAGGTAAAATGACAATTAAAATCAGAAGAAGTCGAGTCGGCACATAAATTTCTTGGGAAAACCATCCAACAAGCCGAATATTCGCAAGAAATAAGTCATTTAAAATATAAACCCATACCTCGGTCAAGTAAACTACTATCTTTCAATATATTTTTAGATGAAGTTGACACTCTTCGGGTAGGTGGTAATACGCTCTCATTCGATCAAAAATTCCCGATAATCATTCCCAAACATCATCCTATTACTACTTTAATAATTAGACAATTCCACCTTCGTGGTTTTCATTCAGGAACCCAAATGACATTATCTCTAATTCTACATCACTATTGGATACCGGATGGACGATCGACTGTTCAACGAGAAATAAAACGATGAATTGAGTGTTGTAGATTTAATTCTAAACCATCGTACCCTAAAATGGGAGATCTACCGAAACAAAGAATCACCCAAACTCGACCATTTGAAATCGTCGGCATAGACTTTGCCGGACCTATTTTGACTAAATGTCAATACCTTCGAAAATTCAGTCAATTCAAATCCTACATCTGTTTGTTTCATATGTCTAGCTACAAAAGCAGTTCATCATCCGTCTGAAATCCATTCGGACAATGGCACTAACTTCATAGGTGCTAACAACTACTTGAAACAACTCTATATATTAGTGAAAGAACACTCAATACAAAAGTACTTTACAGATAGAAACATTACATGGAAATTCATACCCCTCTACGCTCCCAATTTTGGAGGTCTTTGGGAGTCCTCAATCAAGTTAGCCAAAAGGCATCTTTTCAAAACTCACAAAGGACATCTTCTGAGTTTTGAAGAACTATCTACACTGTTAATAGAAGCGTGCATTAATTCTAGACCCCTGGCCCACTTTCCAGTGATCCAACAGATATACGAGCTCTCACACCAGGGCATTTCCTTATCGGAGAACCCTTACTCGAAATTCCTGAGAGTAAGTCAATAACTAATACTTTCTTAAGTCTCTCTTGCAGATGGAAAAATCTTTTAAAGCTACGCCAACACTTCTGGGATCGTTGGCACAAAGAGGTGCTACATCATTACCAATCCAGACCCAATTGGAAAACTTCCCAATCTGAGGTACAAGTGGGCAACCTAGTACTGATATCTGATGACAACAGATCTCCTGGCTCATGGCAAGAATACTAAAACTTATACTAGGTACGGATGGAAGTCATAGAGCAGCCATTCTACAAATCGTATCTGGACTGACTCGTAGATCGATTAACAAAATTGTTGTCCTGCCAATTTCCGCCCGGAAGGATGGAGATTCAGAAATGCACCACTAGAGAGCTGGAAGAATCGAAACCAAAACTTTGGGCTACTCCTTCACGTGAGGACAATTCGCCACATTCTGCTGTCAGGCCTATGCGATTGACTTTCTGCTTTCATGCCTGAGCACAAGATGCTATCCATTCATTCTAAACTATAATCTTTAGCCAATTATTATTCGAAATCTGAAATGTAACAATATCTGATTGGTACCGCCATGTGAACGTAGAATATCGATTAAAATGAAAACTGGAATAGGTGAGACTTTTCTTTGTTCTGGTGAATTCCTTTTGTATTAAAATTCTTGATGTGTTCTATTCTAAATTTAAGTCTAATCGTTTCGAAACCAAATTCTTAATTTTAATCTAACAACTGCCCATACCATTACTTCCCTTGATGGAAAATGATGTCTTTCCGTTATGTTTCTTGGTTCAAAACGTGTTCCACGTTCTCTCTATATCGTTACCCGCCGAGAATCACTAGTCAGACTAAACCGGGACTCGTCACTGAACATCACATTGGCCCACTCTACCACACTCCAATGTTGATATTTCAAACTCCAGTTCAAACGAGCGCGTTTATGCGCAGACGTGAGGGGAATGCAAACAGCTGGTCTTCTGGCATACAGGCCAGCATGATTGAGTCTCCTGTGAACAGTTGGTCTCGATATTCGCATTCATGTGGCGACTGTGAGCGCCGAACCCAGTGCTCTGTCAGTACTGCCCCTCTGACGTCGCGCACTTATTACCTGATATCGGTCTTGGCGAGGGGTTGTGACTTTTGGTCGACCTCATACTGGTTGTCGGGTAACATCTCCCGTTCTTTGAAACCTCTGCCACAGTCTTGAGATCACAGACTGGTCCACATTCAGAATTTGAAACACTTCGGTTTGTGATCGTGAGGATTCCAGCATTCTAACGATTCTTCCTTTTATAAATATGTCCAATTGGTCTCTTTGTGCCATCATTCCCATTGTTTGATGGTTAACAACATTCCTTCGCACAGTAGTTGCACGAAAGTTGTCAGAATTGCCTATGCTGCGTGAATCGGTTTCTCCGCGTTCCGACATGAGCCGGTGTTTCGCGCAGGACGTAGTCGACTGAAAAGTTTTGCATAAACCCTATGTTTCTTCTTTACCCAATTAATATCCGCAAGAGATTTGGAATAATGTTATGAATATTTACTCCATGTTTTTCGTATTTTACGATTTGTGTTTAACTTTTGGACACCAGTGTATACATATACATTTATATAATGTGTGGCCCACAAAAAACGAGACTAAGAGTGTAGCTTGTAAAAAGAATGGAGCTCTCAACAACTGTTTTTGTGACCTCACCCCACGTACCTCCTCTATTCATATGACAAGTTTCGTTTTAATCGATCCCGACAGTTGGAGAACTGCGTCTTTAAGTGAACACGTGCATCTTCATTCTACCGGAAAAATGTCGAATCAGCATAAATTTTTTTGTGAAACTTGATACTGAAAATAAATCAGGCAGGGAAACATTTCAAATTATAAATGAGGTTTATGAAGCTGAAACTTTGTCTTGCGGCCATGTGTTTGAAGGGTATGGTGAAAGGACCTGTGTGGAAGATGATGAATATGCTGGGTACCCAAGGTCAGTGATTACAGACATAGCCAAAATCCATGGTATGAGTGGGTCACCCCTGACATCAGTGATCAGACTATTAAACAACACCACTGCATTGAGTTAATAAAATTTTTCATGAAAAAATTAGAAAAAAAGCTATAATTGGGGAGTGAATGATGCGTGTTGCACCAAAACGATTCATCCGATTACAAGGTCTTATGTGTGGAACAGTTTCTGGCCAGCTAAGACATTATTCTGATGAGACATCCTCCTTATTCACCTGATTTGACCCCATACTACTTTATTCCATTTTCTATGGTTAAATCTCGCTGAAGGGGAACCCATTTTACCCCAGTTGAAGATGTTCAGGAAAATCGTTAAATCTTCTAACCGGACTTCTAAAAACCTCGTTCCAGAATTGTTACCTGCAATGGCAGCACCGAATGCAGAAGTGTAAGAAGGCTGAAGAGAGCTACTTTGAAGGTGATAATGTCATGGAAACCTTTTCTGAAAGTACAATGATTTAATGAACCAGTCTCATTTTCTTACGATATTCCGTCACACCTCGCACATATATTATCATACAATATATAAGTAAGCAGCTTCTTACAAGTGAGTCAATACTCTTGAAATTTAACGTTAAGCTTAACTATACGGCATGTTCAAACATTAGATTTTTATTTCCTTTACCATATGGAGAATATAATTAATGGATGATTTAAATAATGAGATGATAAGTAGTGTGACATTCCAGCTGTCATTTCCTCCTAATACTATTGTACAAAATAACGTATATTGATATACTTTAAATTTTATTGATATCTAAATGACATATGTAATGAATTGCGGATGAAAAATGGGAAATTGAGATACATGTTGAGGTCCGGGTTACGAGTGTTTCTTTTAAATTAAACATATTTCAAAATACCAACATCATTAAATTTTATTTATTTCCAGATGCAATTATTCATAATCTAGCGTAGTTTTTCCTTCACATAATATGTATGTATTTTTGTTTGCAACATATAGTGCCATTCTAATTGCATTACGTGACGATATATTTTCACTAGGTATTAAAAAAACGGAATTCTTCAGAAACTCAAAAATAAAATTTGCAGAACTGATATTTATTGGTTATTTGTGGAGACTTCTTGATCGATTATGCTACCCTTTAAAGTAGAGATATTTAACAAAAGTGAAACGTGAAATGAACTGTAAAACTTCCTAAGCATATGCGCACCTCGGAGATATTACTGATGCGCCAACTTCTGGAATATCTCCATATGCTACACTTGAAGTAGATACTTCCAATCTGCTACTCCGTGCCTAGAATTCATTATCTTTAGTTCGATCGACATATTTATGCGAGACGAAGCTTTGCGATTCAAATTGAATAAAATAAGCATCGATTCCTAGTGGCATGTTACTTGATAACTCGAGCGATCTGATCTGCTATCCAGTTCCTAAGTTAAACAGCAGGGAAAAAACGACTGAAGTAGCTCTTGCTACTTTTCTTTCACATGAGAATAGAATACTAAACAGCAGCTAAAAGGATATTTGATTTTATAATTTAGTTTGAAAGATCTGATAATAAAATTGGACTTTTTTATTCGTTCATTTCCGTACAGACTTTTGTTTTATTATGAAAACTATTCTGATACGTTACCGTAAATTTAATACAAAAATGAACACCTTATATACTGAATAATATCATTTCGAATTAATACATAAAATTAATTATTTATTGCAATTTTACGTAAGTTGTTTTTAACGTCAAAATAATGTATATTTTATTATAGTTAAATTTTGTTTTATTGAGATATGCTATTTATATATATTTTTCAAGCTAAATGTATTATGCATTGAAATCTAATTAGCGATATTCAAATTACACTTTCCAAATT
>BMAO01028236.1:0-27796 GCA_019973975.1 Trichonephila clavata | reverse complement strand
ATAAGGCTCAAGAACTTCATTCTGTATCTTTGAGCAGTCACAGACCCCGAGTCAAAGAAATGGAGTCTGTGCGGCCATCCATCATGATGCCTGCCCATACCATTACTCCCCTTGATGGAAAGTGATGTCTTTCCGTTATGTTGGTTCAAAACGTGTTCCACGTTCTCTCCATATCGTTACCCCCGAGAATCACTACTCAGACTAAACCGGGACTCGTCACTGACCACGGCCCACTTTCCCACACTTCAATGTTGATATTTCAAACTCCAGTTCGAACAAGTGCTGCGTTTATGCGCAGACGTGAGCAGAATGCAAACTGCTGGTCTTCTGGCATACAGGCCAGCATAATCGAGTCTCCTGTAAACAGTTTGTCTCGAAATTCGCATTCCTGTGGCGATTGTGAGAGCCGAACCCAGTGCTCTGGCAGTACTGCCCCTCTGACGTCGCGCACTTATTACCAGATATCGGTCTTGGCGAGGGGTTGTGACCCATGATCGACCTGATACTGGTTGTCGGGTAACATCTCCCGTTCTTTGAAACCTCTGCCACTGTCTTGAAATCAAAGACTGGTCCACATTGAGAATTCGAGACACTTCGGTTTGTGATCGCGAGGATTCCAGCATTCCAATGATTCTTCATTTCGTAAACATGTCCAATTTTTGTCTTTGTGTCATCATTCGCCTTGTTTGATGGTTAACAACGTTCCTTCGCACGGCAGTTGCACGAAACTTGTCTGAACTGCCTATGCTGCGTGAATCGGTTTCTCCGCGTTCTGACATGCACCGGTGTTTCGCGCAGGACGTAGTCGACTGAAAAGTTTTGCATGAACCCAATGTTTCTTCTTCACCCAATTAATATCCGCAAGAAATTTGGAATAATTTTAGGAATATTTACTCAATGTTTATCGCATTTTACGATTTATGCTTAACTTTTGAACGCTAATGTACTCAGTTATAATGAGGATATCGAGCGACCCTTTTTGTTGTTTTATATATGTGATTTTGTTTTTACGCGATCTTATATCTTTTTTGCTAACATTTAGCTTTTTTGCAAAGGACACATTAGCCCTCACACTGGCGAGGAGTCTTAAGTTTGGAGAGTGGTGTGCTCATCTCTTGACCATTACGAAATCCGTCACCAGTAGTTCTCGTGTTGCTTTAAAGTTCAAAGTTAACAAATTATCTATTCCTATGCCTTAGAATCACATTTGCGCTGGTCTTACGCTTGCTTGGGAGCACGTCCTTCAGATTTTCTACTCACAGAATATAACTAGTACATAATGAAACAACATGATTTGTTTAGAAGGTTCAGGTAGACAATTAATAAAGTCCTGCATATCTCTAGCAAATGAGATTTAAGATTCTAAAATTCCTTTTATAATGTTATATGTAAACATACATAGCAATACGTAGATATAACGCTCAACTGGCAAATTATTAGCCATTAATGCGTTCTGTAGCTTCGAAATAGTAAAAGCTTCAATATTTATGATGGTGTTTTACAGATTTTTTAAAAACGAAAACAAACATTTTCTTCTCAGAAGGTTACAATTATTCCATCTCTTTTTTTCTCAAAAAACTTTTTTTTAAAAAAATTCTTAAATTGTTTGAATTTTACATAATAATCTATGTTCTTAAAAACAGCTTTTATATACGATTTTGATTCGCAATGCTTCTCAGGAAATGTTTGGTTGAGTGCTTAGTAATAAATTATTGAACTGATGGAAAACCTCTTTCTTTAAACCCTTACATCAAATTTAAAGGCTGTTGATGAAGAACCTTGCTGCTTTGGGCCGCATTGATGTCACTAGGAAAATACCCAAGCTTCAGTATCCAAATCCAGTACGACAACTAAACAATATAATGAACCTCAAAAATAAAATACCTTTAATTCCCAAAACTTCTTTACAGGTGAAAGGCACTCCTAAGAGCGGCGTCTCCTCAGCGATTTGATCCTTTGTTTTCGCACCGCTCTCCAAAAAGCGATCCACAGCGATGGCGTCCTGTAAAGCGTCCACGTACCTCGAGTCCGTCACTGCATTGATGTAAGGATTGACTAATTGAGACCTTTTGACGTAAGCTCTCATCACATCTTTACATTTGATCTAAAATGGACATTTCAATGCTTTTAGATTTGTTTGAATTCGTAAAACACCTTTTTCAGAAGTAGAAAAAAATTAACTGCACTGTATAGGTTGTAAATAATATCAAAAATAGGGGAGGGGGAAGAAAATAGGATTCGAAGACTTTGAGATTCATGCAAAACTTTGGGAACTAAGTACATCTCTCTATATACTTTTTGCTGTATTCTTTGAGAGTTTATTCAATGTGACCTTGCAATTTTTGGAACTCAAAAAACATGCATTTAACGTAATAGAGTTTAATTAGGAAATCACTCGGATATCTTTCATTTAGAAGATAGTTTTGCATTTGACAATTCGAAAAAACAAGTACTTACATAAAATCAAATCTTTTTTTATCACTTTCATACATACGTATTTCTTTTTAAACGAATACCCTGTCAATGATCCTTAATGCTTAAAAAGTATTATTTTTTATGGTTCATGAGGTTTGAAACGTTGGCGATTGCTTCTCTACAGAGTCTATTTGATTCTTTTCACAAGAAACGGAGTACATGGAAATGACTGAAAAGACCTGTCAATATCTCTCGAAAAAGAAATTGAGGTTTATGATGTTGGAAGTGAATTATTTGTGCTTTTATTCACGGTTCATTCATTTATGAATCAACATATTGTAGAGGAAATTTAACTCTTACCTTTCTTCTTGGCAGACGATTTAATTTAAAATGGAAAACATTTTTTGTATATTTAAAAATATAATTAAATTGAACTAAATTATTGTTTATTAATTAATTTTAATTAATTGATTGTTTCTTAATTTTTAATTAATTGATTGTTTCTTAATTTTTAATTAATTGATTGTTTATTAATTAGTTGTCTGATAATTAAATAATAATTTATGTATTAATATTTTAATAATAATATAATTCTTATTTGTCAAATATTATTTTTAGCAGACGATTTATTTTGTAATTTATTTCTTAGCTAATGTAAAATGTTTTCTGGCAATATAATAAAAATTTCAGTTAGTTATTGTGCTGTAAATAAAATGTTTGTTTGGAAGATATTCTGAATTAACATTTGTCTCATATTTACCACTGATTCCACTAAACTGACTCTCATTTCCCACCAATAAATCTACAACATTTTTTAGATACAAATTTGCCGAAAAGATCCATTTTATGCCCTTTACATTTTAAAATTTATTCCATGACTGTATATTAGTAAATATCCTCAATGGTTGTGTACACTTTAGTTGGATCACATACTTTAATACATACTTTTATTTATTGCCTACTCTGCGAATTATTGTTGTTATATAAAATGAAAAGTCAGAAACAAAAACTCAATTTGTTGGCTTGGCGCAATTTGGCGCCATCATTTTCTTCGTTGCCAAATATGTGGCAACGAGTTAATGAAGATAATAACATTGAAAGGAAAATGAACCAGTTTTGATATTTTCGCAGAATTTGAAATTGCATTTAAAGAAATAGATGCTGACTTTCAGAGAATAGTTTCTGTAACAACAGACTGTACACCTAGCATGGTAGGAGAAAACATTGGATTTATTCAGCATCTAAAGCAAAATATCTCACATTTCTTGATTGAATTTCCTTGCATAATAAACCAGAAAGTTTTATTTGCGAAGTATGGTTTAAAAACATTTTTCATTGTACTGTCAGTTGTTAAAAAAATAATCAACTTTATAAACTCAGGAGTTCTTTACACAAGGCAATTTGGACAATTCTTAGAGAAATTGAATGCCAATATTCAGGGATTTTGACGTACAACAACGTGTAACGGCTTAGTTTTGATCAAGTCCTTCATAGCTTTGTAACGTTATTAGAAGAAATTAAGATCTTTTTAATTGAAAAAGACAATAGTATCGACGAATTATCCAATATACATTCTTCAACTGATATAAATGTTTCTATGAGACATCAGTCAGAATTGTAATGAACTTAATAAAAAAACATGGATTAATTGTTTTAACAATGTTTCAAAATATTAAAACATTTATGACGGAACTTGACATCTTTACTAAGGATTTGGAAATTAAAATAATGAAATATTTTCCTCAATTACAAAAACATTTTCAAACATCAATAATTTTTGAAAACTCTGTTAACAGTTAAGAAAATGCGATTAAAAAATATGTAGTGAATATGCTGGAAATAAAACAAGAATTTAAGGAGAGATTCAATCAATTTAAAAGCCTGTAAAATACACTTCACTTTATTTTATATCCATGCAAAATAGAATTTGAAACAATGGAGTTTACCGAATTTATGTAGCTGGGTATCAATAATTTAGAAATGGAGTTGGTGGAACTTCGAAGCAGCGTAGAGTGGAAAACAAAATTTGAAGATTTAATTTCTGAATTAAAAGGAAAAATTGCGTGAAAATCTTGCAGAAAATATTGATTTCACAGTAAAAATTGAAAATATTATATCATATGTATCGGATTTTCTAAAATAATTTTATATCAATGAAAAAACTGGTTACCCTTAGTGAGCAAACTTCTATGACTGTGAGGGACATTGCTATAACAGTTGGAGTTGGAAAATCCAGTGTTTCTGGGATCATTAATCAGCAAAAGAATTTTGGTACAGTGTCTCCCAAATGAAAGAATAAATATGGACGCATACGCAACACCACGCCTCGAACAGTTAAGTTTCTTGCAGGAAATAGTACAATGCATCCTTTCAAAACATGTAGAGATCAGAGAGAATTATTAGCTACTGGTGGGAGCGTTGATTCATCGACAGTTTGACGAAGTCTTATTAAAACTGGGAGATTTGCAAGAAAACCAATCGATAAACATTTTTTAACACCTGCAATGAAGAAAAAACGTTTGGATTGGGCCAGGAAATATCAATCCCGGCCTGCACAAGATTAGAAGAAGGTTGTACTCAGCGATGAAACGCATTTTTTTGTTCAAGGGTTTCGACTAAGATTTGTCAGGTGAAGTGATGGAAAACATCTTATTCAAACAGTTAAGCACCCTGAGAAACAGATGTTTTGGGGTTATTTTATTTCTGGAGGACCTGGTAGCTTAGTATCAGCTGAAGGGATGATAAACTCTAAGCAATGCATTTTATAATAGAAAGTAAAATTGTGCATATGAGCAAACGTTCGATGGTGGTGTTGGTATCTTTCAACAAGATCTTGCTCCATCCATACTTTTAAGCTAACACACCGAATTTTTTTTTTAAAAACAGGAAATAATGATTTTGGAATTGCCTGGTAATTTTCATCTAAATGTCTTTGAAAATTTGTGGACCATTGTAAAGTGACGTGTGAGAGTAAAATGGACTGCACAACAAAGAAAAAAATGATCGAGAAGGTTATAAAGGTTTGACTTCGTTATGACAAGATGAAAAAGTTATGTTCTAATTTAATGGAATCCATGCCAAACCGTGTACAGAATATCATTAAAGCTAGAGCAGGACAAATTTTGAGATTGCTATACCATGTATGTAAGGTGAACTATACTAATTAAACAACATTTGTAAAAAATTTTGTGTTGATCCTAATTCATTTCCACAGTACTGTACTGAAAAAAAACTAACGCCAACCGTGCACCAAAATTTAACTTTTTTAAAAAATACTTTTTAAAAATATCTTCCTCAACAATAATTGTAATTTTGATGCAAAGAACTGGCAAATATATCAATAAATTGATAAATATCTATGGTGATGATTGAGATACATATTATGTATGAATAGTACAATACGTATAAAGTATTATAACATCGAATCGAATAACGTCGCCAATTGGCTCGATCTACCACCAATTAAGGAATACCATTCAAACGCACTAATTTTGCTAGCGCATGCTCGAAAACTACTCTTCTTTTATAGTTTGTACTTTTATCACACATGTTCAAGCATAATAACATGGATTGAAGATAATATTATTTTAATTGGTTAATTCTTTTGTATTATTTTTCTCTTATTCTGCTGTGAAAAATGACAAAAATTGGGAACTTACTTTCTTACTTTCTTCGAAAGTGAACGCAGTGAAGTATTACCAAAAATATGGTCTAATACGTAAGTACCCGAAAGAATATGGAGCTTAGAAAAATAAGAAAAGCAACGGAACTGCAAGACAACATATAGATTTGTACTTATTCGTATTCTTAGGGTGGCGTTTACATAAGTAAAACTCTTTTGCCACGATTTTGAATGCAACTAATGTGTTTTGATCATCTAAATATAGTAATTAGTCTTTCGTTTATTTCAAGTACACACGTTTTTTTAGTGCAATATTTAATTCTTCTAAATCTACGCTTATTTATTCGTATTCTGCTATAGTCTTAAGCGTGATTAAAATCGCTTCAAACAGGCTATAGACGGAATGTAGATTTTATTCATGATGGTCGCCTTGCGAAAGATGAAAAATAAAAAATTATTACCGAAACCTGATTGATGAAACAACTGAGAACTGTAGAATTACAACCATTTAAAACAATTTAAAAAGTGGAACAAGAAGATATTCCCTTTATTTTACAAGTAAAACGGCGCAGAAAAATGAAGACGGAAATTGAATATTAGAATTTGAAATGATTGTAAAAAAAGAAATTAAAATAAGAGAAAGCAGTAAAAAGTTAAAAATAAATAAATAAATAATTGGAGGCTGAAAGAAGAATTAAATTCTAAAAAAGCAACTTCATTATGGAAAGTGAAGAAAACTACGAAATCATTCATTAAAAATAAAACTGTAGAAATTTGCTATTTACTACCATTAAAAAAGAATTCTTCCGTGACAGAGTTGGAATTCACCACGCAATTTATTACTTTTTGAGAAAAGTTGTTGAGTCTTTACCAGATTTATCACATTTCCCACCGGGCGAAATCAGTAAAATCTTAACTAAGGTACGAAATAAGAAATTCAATCCCTTAAAAAAAATAAATTGACCAAAAGTGCGAAGTCTAGATTTTGGTATATTACTATTTCAAGTATGCCGTGGAACCTTAAAAGCTTGAAGAATTGAAATGACTTCTGATTGTACGGACTTAAATATTTTGTTCCTATTTAATTAGATAAATTTAATGCATATACAGCCTTCAATAGCTCAATTACATTTATTTGAAAATATGTTGATGAAATAATAAAATATACCACTACTGAGATATATCAAAAGCTTTTTTTTCCATTTAAAACTGTCTAAAATAATTAAAAACAAGTTCAAACTCAGTAATGCTGTACGATAGCAAATCAATTATATCATTAAAGCCTTTCTAAGTAAAAACGGTATAATCTGAAGTTTTCATTATATTAATATAGCTGTACCTTATCTTAGGAAACCGTTGTCGTTTAGGAAACTCACGTTTTAATTGTGTCCATTTACCTTTACCCCGTCTTTGGAGATCATCCCCGTTTAGGATGTTGACTCAAATTTTACCGTTTCTTTGGAAACCGTTCTCATTTAGGATGCTGACTCATATCATTACCCTGTCTTTGGAGAGCGCCCTCATTTAGCAGGCTGACTCATACATTACTCTGTATTGGAAAGTGTCCTCGCTTGTGAAACTTATGTTCATATTGTATCCGTATACCTTTACCTTGTCTTTGGACACCATCATTCATTACGGATACTGACGCACAGTTTTACCCTGTCTGAGTAAACTGTCCTTGCTTAGGAAACTGGCACATATCTTTATTTTGTCTACAGACACCGTTTTCATTCAGAAAGCTGACGTATTTATTGTGTCTGCTAAGCATTACTCTGCTTTCCCCCACCGTTTTCACTTAAGAAGCTGACCTTTTTTTTTGCATTAAAATCGCTTTACTTTGTCTTCGTATATCGTTTGCGAATGAATTCCTTAATTATTTTTTGTTCATTTTATTAATAAAAATATGCTCATATTGTTTTTCAGTAAATAAATTGTTGCTATTGATGGCTTTAACTACACTTGATAAAAAAGATACTAGCTTTAATATCTTATAACTATCCATTTTTTAAAATTTTTAATTTTAAATCACATTCAAACCATAATTTGCTCCAATTAATAATTCTTTACTTTCAACAAATATATATATCTCAAAAATATTATCGTTAAGAAATGTCTGGAGAAAAATTGCAACAGTAAACTTTTCCCCTTGAATTATAAAAGCATTTTAAGTATTTCTAAAAAAGTCCCAGTAAAAATGTCTTAATTTTTGACTCTTCCAAATAATTTGATAGAATATGGAATGTAACTGCATACAACTTTAACAGAGCTAGATTTTGTCATTTTATCAAAAAAATGCAGGTATATATATGTATAAAAATCTATCTGTGTCAGAAAATATGCAAGGGAAGGTGGCAATTGGAGTCCGAATAATATTATGAACGATATACATATACAGATATATACACTAATTAATAATACTTCACAGTATATATAGTAAGAAATTTTCGTTACTCCTTGTTCATTCAAACAATAATTGCGATTTTCACCAAAAACTTAAGAACTTTTAGCCCTACTAAATAATTTTAAATCGTCAAACCTCGCTTATTTTTACTCGTTAAGGCAATTGAATTTCAAAGATGTTTAGTTTTAAAAATACTCAGTTAAAAATTCTTTAACTTAACTCTGATCCAAATGGACATTAGTGACCCACGAGCTAGTACTAAAAAAAATATGAACAAAATTTGAGCCTCGTCTCAAAAAGGTTCGCCATCCCTGCTTTAGGACGACGTGCTCTCAATCCGCTCCTAGGACCCGAGCCACATTTTTAACTGCCTCGAAGGAGCGGTGGCTCGCGCTTCTTACCGAATTAAAAGACCACATAATTGAGAGCATCACATATTTCTGCATGTACTGCATTGCTTCTCGGAGAGGGGGGAGGGATCATACCCCATATTAAAGGGTACTTTTCCTGTTCCAAACTGACACATTCGATTTGTTCATTGTATACATATTCTGATTTCTAAAACACCATAATTGTCTGGAGATTTCTTTTTATGCTGTTTTATATCTTTCTAAATGTTGTATAATGCATCTAAACTTCGTTAAAGTCTAAGCATAACTTTTTCAGTCACGGTCATTTTTGTGATTTTTCCTTAATTTATGAGTACCAGTGTAAGTGTATATCAGCATTAATATATTGATATTAGAGAAACGAAAAATATATTTACCATTTATTAAGGTTTATTTATTGTAGGGGGAAAAGCAAAATTTTTCAATAAAATTACAAAACAGTACTAAGTTTAATTTTTTTGGTGCGAGCAATAATTATTTTGAACTTACATGTCCTAACTTACTTTCCTGCTCCTCATATATGTATAACAAATTTCTGTTTTAGAACAATAGCATTACAACATTAGTAAATTCAATAATTATGAAAAACAGACAAAAAATAACCAAAATTACCTCATTTCTTAAATTCATTTAGTGCAATGTGTTAGCAGAAGAAAATTGTTTTATTTAAAAACCATTTGTGCCATTTACTGCACCTCGTCCTATTGTGTATAGTATAAAGATATACTAAATTTCATGAGTACTGAATATGACGAAGTTCCCAGCTAGAGATCCAGGAATTTTGGGACCCATATTCATTAAAAAAATTATGTAGAGAGAACGAAAAAAAAAAGTAATGTTATTTACAAAAAAAACTTTAATGAAGTATCCTACCTCTTGCTTTCGAATTTTCTCCGCCAATTCCGTAGCAGACATGAGCAGAATCTTGTTATCAATTGCTGGAAGAGGTTTCGTGGGTCCATTGAAGACACAGTAGAGAGAATCAAAGACGAAATTGGCAATTGGATATGTTATCTTCAATACTTTGTGAAGAAGCTCTACATTCATCAATAACACAAACTACAAAAGTACAAAGCAAATTTAAAAGAATTATTTTTTGTAAAAAATTAATAATTTTCTAATAGCAAAATTGATTTTTAATATTTGCAAAAAGAAGTATTTTAAAGAACTGTTGTACCGGGTCTATCCACGTTTTTACTAATAATCCTCTTGTGAGGAGATACGTGTTTTCTCAATTCCCACTAACTCTCTTTTTTCCTACTTCACTCTCTATATATATAAAGAAGAAAAGCGACTCACTCACTGACTGACTGACTGACTAATCACGATATCTCTGGAACTATTCAACCTACATACTTGAAATTTGGTAGACATGTTCCTTTCATAGAGTAGACATCAGCTAAGAACGGGTTTTCCGAAATACAAACGCAAGGGGCATTGCGGGGGTTAAGGGGCGTTATAAATAATTGTTTCCATGTTTAAACTACTCAATGTACAATTTTGAAATTGGGTTAGCAGATTCTTTTCATACAGTAGAGATCCGCTACAAAATGAGTTTGGTAAAAATCGTCCCCCAAGTGGCGTTGCAGGGGCTTAGGGGGCATTATAGATAATTATTTTCATTTTTAAACTATTTGACGCGCTGTCTTTAAATTTGATAAATAGATTCCTTTCGTAGAATAAAGATCAGTTACAAAACGGGTTTTGTGAAAACAGACTTCTAAGTGGCGTTGCGGGGGATTAAGGGGCGTAATAGATAAATATATCCATTTTTAAACTACTTCGCCTACCTGCTTGAAAATTGGTAGGTAAGTTTCTTTCATGGAGAAAATATCCGCTACAAAATGGGTTTTTAAAAAATTGACCCCCAAGGGGTGTTGCGGGGGTGGAGGGTTTAAGGGGCGTTATAAATTCCGATTTTTTAACTATTAGACGTACAGTCTTGAAACATAGTAAGCAGATTCTTCTCATAGGGTAGAGATACGCTACAAAATGGGTTTCGTGAAAATTACCCCCAAGTGGCGTTGCGGGACTTAAGGGGCGTTATAGATAATTATTTCCATTTTTAAACTATTAGACGCACAGTCTTTATATTTGATAAATAGATTTATTTAATAGAGTCAGCTATAAGAAGGTTTTGTGAAAACCGACTTCTAAGTGGCGTTGCGGGGTCTAAGTGGCGTAATAGATAAATATTTTCGTTTTTAAACTACTTGACCTAGCTGCTTGAAAATTGGTAGAAATGTTTCTTTCATGGAGTACATATCCGTTACAAAACGGGTTTGGGGAAAATTGACCCCCAAGGGGTGTTGCGGGGGGTTAAGGGCAGATATAAATAATTATTTCTTTTTTTAAACTATTAGACTCACAGTCTTGAAATTTGGTTAGCAGATTCCTCTCATAGGATAGAAATACACTACAAAATGTGTTTTGTGAAAATCGACCCCTAGGTGGCGTTGCAGGGGTTCAAGGTGCGTTATTGATAAATTTTTTTGCATTTTTAATTAATTGGACGCACAGTCTTCAAATTTTTCTAAGCAGATTCCTTTTATAGAGTGCAATTCCCCTACAAAATGGGTTTTGTGAAAACAGACCCAGAAGTGGCGTTGCGGCGGCTCAAGTGGCGTTATAGACAATTATCCCCATTTTTAAACTGTTAGACGTACAGTCTTGAAATTTGATAAGCAGATTCCTTTCGTAAAGTAGAGAACCGCTACAAAATGGGTTTTGTGAATATCAACTACCAAGTTTAATTTCGGGAGATTAAGAGGCGTAATCGATAAATATTTCCATTTTTAAACTATTTGATCATACTGCTTGAAAATTGGTAGGCATGTTCCTTTCATGGAATATAATTCCTCTAACAAAGAGTAAAACGAAAATTGACCCCAAGGATGGTTGCGAGGAGTCAAGAGGAGTTACAGAAAAAAATTCCTGTTTTTAATTGTTAGACCCATTTGCTTGAAATTTTTTAAGCATGTTTCTTTTGTCGACAATGGATGCACTAAGAATGTATTTTAAGTAAATCAAGTTCTGCGGAGGGGTGCAGGGGTTACTGGGACGTATTGACACAAAAAAAATCCTTTTTTCGAGCTACAAGGACTATAATAATGAAATTTGGTTTGCCTTTTTCTTTTGTTGAATTGAAATCCGCTAAGAGAGGTTATTTTGGAAAACGGCTCTCAACACACACGGGATTACGGGGATATTGATAGTAAAACTTTTGTTTTTTTCTGTTTGATTTAGACTTGAAATTTGGCTTGCATGTTCAATTTACGGAGTAGAGATCCACCGCGAAAATTGGTTTTGCGGGAATCCACTTGGTTTTTGGGGTACGAAAGAGCAAACATCATTCTATACTTCAATTTTAGAGATTTTTAGAAAATACAAATTAGACGAGTTCTGCCCTTTTTATTTATCAAGAGGTGACAGTTGCAGGTCTAAGTTTATTTTTTAATACAATCGAATTCTTAATGCTAGGACTTAGATATCAATAATTTATACATATATATAAGCAGTAAAATTTTTTAAAACATCATGAAATACCCAGCGCGCGAAGCGGGTGGGTAACAGCTAGTATATATATATTTATCTTGTTCACAAATTTTCAGTCATTAATAAAATGCACTTTAAAGCATTCAATTGAGCTGACATTTTAAATAATCAATTATTTTGGATGACAATACAGTAATTTAATTATAATTAATAAAAATAAATTGATTAAAACTAATTATTTAAAGACTTACAAATACAGCCACGTTAGCATCATTTTTGGTGATTTAGTGACCCTTTTGGCGTCTTATGTCAAAACTTGAAAAGGTTTTTTCCCTCACATTTTAAAGCACTCAATTTTTTCGTAAATTTTCTATACACTATTGTTTTGGGTAAAAATACCATAATTTAATTATATTTAAATAAAATTAATTGACTGAAATTTATTATTCAAAGAATTATGGGTACAGCCACGTTAGCTTTATTTTTAACGACTTGGGTCAAAACTTTAAAATACTCCCCCCCCACCCCCTCATGTTTCAAAGCATTCAGTTGAACTGAAATTTTATATACACGATTGTTTTGGATGACAATACGATACTTTGAAGATAATTAATAAAAATTAATTGTCACTTAATGTTGTGAATCTGTCATATGTATATACATACTTATATTTAATGAAAAGTAACTAAAATAATATTTTTGTTGTTGATCTAAGTAGGAATTGATTAAATTTTTTTAAATATTATTTGCTTTAAATATTATATAATTGATAACTTCCTCCCGAAGAAGAATACGCGATATATATAAATTATGCCTTTTATTTAATGATTAGCTTTCGGGATCGAGTAAGACATAGAGGTTAGAAGCTAAAGGATAGCAGTGAGGATTAACGTAAGATAATAGAAAGATAGACGAAGGTGTGCAGTAAATTATTTGCTTAAGATTCGTAATTGACGATTGGTCAATTTGATATTTGATTCGGCTCAGCATTGGCTTAAAGTAAGTTAATAAATGTATACTAAATCAACTTTTATCGTCTTCCTCGCTCTTGCTCCCTTAGTTAATTTACGGTGAAATTCCTGATCTTGGTTGTTCAAGTATGTTAGGTTGTTGAACTTGTAAGTAAATTGTGTTGCTTTGATTATATGGCTAGTTTTCCTTCCAACTCTCGTACGCCGCTGATTGGGGAAAACCAACCATCATTATACTGTTATTGTAATAATTAAGATACAATAAATGGTGACGCACCATTTTTAATTAGTGCAGCTGAAGTTTAACTCGCAAATAGCTAAATTGGCAACCACTTATTTCTTAGGAGTTTTTAGATTAAACAGGCATACTCATAAAATAATATTTTTCATCATTTTATGTGCCTCTTGCTCGTACTCAATTTTTAAATTGTGCTTTGCTTTTATGAATTTTTCACAGCAATTTTATAGAAAATCTTATTTTTTACAAAAAGTAGAGTTGTATTTTTTTTAACGAAAAAAAAAGTTAATTTTTTTAAATCAAATGCTAATGTAGAAAGCATTCCGCGTTTAAGGACCCGGTTTTGTAATTTATTTTCCCACTTGCATTTTGAGATAGGACTTTGGAAACTTCAGAAGAACAGTTTGCTAAAGTTTTCTTTTGACTGGAATGTAAAATAAAAGATTTAATTTTAAAATGGCTCCTAAAATTTATAAATGGCTCCAAGGTTACGTGATTGCGATTTCCAAGGAGAAATATTCGTATCAGAAAATTATAAAGTGGTGTTAAAGTCTCGGTAATTGTTTCTAAAAAAGGTACTTATATTAAATTTGACAGGGAAAAAAACCATCTCTTCCTGAAAGTAAAAATAAAAACATGGCCCTAAAACTTCATCCTAAGACCCTTCGAACTCAGAACATTAACGAAAAAGTGAAATATCTGATCCTAAAAGAAATTCCACCGAATCAAAAATTTATTGCATCGAATTTAGGAATGTCTTCCAGTACTGTAAGTAAAATAATTCATAAGGATTCAAAGTTAAAAAAGATGTTTAAACCTCACGTTCATCCGTTTTTGCCAAAACAATTGCTGAAAAAAAATTGTTGAAAACTATACGAAAAACACTTAGCTATTGAAAAAAGGAAATTTCTGGTAATATTCGATAAGGCATGGGTATATTTAGATGACAGTAATAAAAGATGATCATCTTTCTATTGCTCAATTGATGAGAATGGCCATAGAAAATGGCTTCGACAGTATACATTAAAGTTCCCAAATGAATTCATGATAGCTGAAAGATTTTATTGCAACGGCAAATTAAAAATCAAGAAAGTCTCAAGTAAAGTCAAAATCAATTTACTATCAGCAAAATATTATAGAAACAGTGTTTGAAGAAGAAATTCCAACCTTTTATGGAAAGTACATTGTGATAAAGTTGAGCCTCTAATGGACAAAGCCTCTAGTCATACGTCTAAATCAACTACCGCTTATTTAGCAAAGAAAGATTCAGAATCATGAATAAAAGTGTATTTCATTTGATAAAATGCCACCTGAAAATTCAATGGACTTTTGTGACTTCTATTTATTAAAAAGAGCCTTATAAAATCGGTATACAAGAATATTGAATGGATTTTGGAAAACGGATCAAGAGGAATGGAGCAACAATGTGGCATGGCAGTTCTAAGAGAGAGAGAGAGAGAGAGTTTACATTCATAGAAAATTCGAGTTAGATCTATTGTCAAGAATCATGGATATGAGATAGAAGCAAATCGCCTAAGAAAATATCGCATTTATAGGAAAAAATTAAATACCAAAATCTTTTTCTAATGTGCAAACAACCTTCGGTATTTTTGTATCAAAACTTAGCCTTTTGATATGTGGCGGTGTAAGCGGAAACATTGAATTTCCTGATAGAATAATAATAAATATTTTGGTATCTAATGTTACTTTTTTCAGCTTTAAAAGCTTCTTTCAAGTCGTTTTGAAACATTTTAGAGTATTATTTCCCATATCATTGCAAATACTTGAAATTGCAAAGAATAAACTAATAAAAACTTTTAAAAAATGGGAAAACTTTAAGAAACAGACTTAAAATGTTTAAAAATAAGTTCAAAATTGAATTTTTCATGGAAACAACTTTAGAAATTGATAAAAATTTTTTTAATTTGAACCAGTTACTCGATGAAGTTATGAAAGTTGGAACTCAAAGTTATTTTAAAGGTTCTCTTTTGCTCATAATTACCTTACACAAAAATAAAATCACTATTGGAACCTTTGATTTCAAAAATAGAATTGTGAATATTTCTTATGTAATCAGATTGAAATTATATAGTGAGTACGAAAAACAATCATAACATAAACCCATAACAATACATAAAAAAATGTTCTCATTGTCTAACAAAATTCATGAGAGAATCATAGCCAACTGAAATTCTTCGCTGGTTTTTCAATCATATTTTATTGTAGAACGCCGCTATACATAATTTAGGTCGCAAGATTTAAAAATCTCAGTAATTGTTATATATTTAAATAATTATATGTTATAAGAACATATCGTAAAAATTCTTCTATCTAATTTAATAGAAGATATAATATGATAAGAATATTTAGTCATAATGATTTATGTTTTGATAATAAACTCATTCCTGATACCATTCTTTAAGAAGGTAATTTTTATTTTTATTAGAGTTAAATCTTTGGTTTTGTTATGAATGGTATGTTTCCTTAAAAATAGAACTGGGGTAAATAAGATCTTTAGTATATCGTCGAAATAAAGCCATAATAGGACATCATGTAGACTTTAAGATAAACACATTTCTTCTTAAACCAAATATTAAAAAAATACTCGTACTTGTGGAATGATTTACTTATTAGAGCCTAACTCTTTGAAGGAGGTTGGTGTGCTGCTATCTTTATATATAAAAATTACGTGTCACAGTGTTTGTCCGCAATGGACTCCAAAACTACTCAACCGATCATAATATAATTTTGCATACTGTGTGTCATTTCGTCCAACTTAAAACATAGGATAGTTTTTATTTCAATTAATGACGTCATAATTTTTTTATTGCCGGAAATGTGAAGAATCCGGAAAACACATTGCCAGATTTGGCGAATATTCCCGTGAGGGAATAATCGCAAAATGTGGCAAAGCTCCAGATCTAGTACAGTTCCCGGAAGCTGGTATTTCTTTTTAGAGTGGCACCATATAAATGGAATATCAATCACCGCAAATAATTTTGATGCCCAGTTTACTCCCCAAAGGGAGGCACCTGAGCTCTGACAATGCGAAACCATACTTGGGAATTTAATTACGCCAAGAGCACCCAACACAAACAGTCACTCAAGGGATTCCTTACATGTCGCATAATCTTACACCATGGACACTCAATTTTCTGCATTATGAAATTTCACCCACTTAGGCTGTGGTCGAATCCGCAAACTTGCGCCAATGACAAGCCAACTACGCCACCCAGCCGAGGGTCAGTCACTCTATGTGAGATAGTTAATCACTTTCACTTATCACATTGTTTACATCGAATGATACTTCATAGTATATTCTGATTATATTCCTCTGTACGCTTTCTCTTCCTCACTTCGGATTTTTTTATATAGAGATGCCTAATTGCAGGATATCCTTCACAATGAAAGGTTGTCACATCAAACAACTTTATTGAGAGAGCCCAAAGGTTGGTTTAAGGGAAAGGCATGCGAGACTCAACAGAAAAAAGACATATTATTATACGAATAACTTGGCAATGATTCATTTTAATTTCTCAGAAATAATTTATTTGTCTTAAAATTTTTTAACTTTTAACATTTGAATGTATTATTTTCAAAAGCATGTTTTGTTTTCATTGAATAAAGTGCTAATAGCGAAGGAACTCTTAATTTCGAATCAATGTCAGATGAAAAGATCAACCTCTACTTCACACAATGACTCTCCTAACTTTCAAACCTATGTCCAATAGTTTTCCAAATCATGTAATTAATATTTTAACTTCTCATATGACTTTTGAACAGAGGTATTCACCGCAAACAATCAATAATGAACATGATTCCTCGCTTGATGCAGAAATTAATTAACAGACTCTTTAAGCCCCAAGCGATTGTTAAATGAATTGGTTATACAGGGCCATTAAATTGTGATTAAATGTACGAAAACTTGCTTTAAATGAAATGTGAGCTTTGTAAAATTTAAAAAATTATGGGTTGCCATAATTTACTGTGATTTAAAAAAAATTTCAACACCCAGAACGAGTCGCATTAGATAAAAGAAATTTGATATGCGTATTTATACTCATGATAGATGACGTCTGTTTAAATTTCGCTCTCGGAGCAGAGGTGTGGTGCTAGTAGTGTTACTATGAACATGCAGATCTGGTTTGCTTTAAATAAGCGGTGAAAAACAAATTAGTGAAAGTTATTTTATCGTTTAAATTTGACCTAATGAGTTTATGTTTGTCCAAAATGCCTTTAAGAAGTCGAGGAAAGCATAATCTGCAGCTAACTTTGAACGAGGTTCAGTAATGACTAAGAGAAGAGGAATTCTCTTTCCACGATATTGCACATAGATTTGGTTGGGATATACCCACTTTGCGCGATTGTTGGCATCAGAGGTCTAAGAAAAACACTGCCTCAAGAAGATAGAGTTCCGGATGGCCACAGGTCACTACTGAGACAGATGACCTCCGTGTTTGGTGTTTGGCTGTAGTGCATTGTACTGCATCCTCAAAGAAATTTGAGCTGCTGTTGGCAGTATAGTGATTAGAAGAACTGTTGCAAATTACACTGGTGTGCAAAAATTAAGGACGAAGTCGAAAAATTAGCATATCAGCTGAACGAAGAGGCAGAGCGGACAGAAAGACCAATCAGGAGATTAAGTGAGGTTATGTACGGTAGCACATGTGCAGATATGCAGGTAGACGTAATGGGGGAGTGTCTGAGTAGTAAAGCATGTTGTCGGTGTAAGATTAGTATTTCTGGCAAAGAGATTGCACACCGTATAGCAGTTAAAATCACACCGAGTTGCTGCCTCAGCGAGAAATGGCGAATAATCAATCTGTTAGACTACATCTGGATGCTTTTACCAGAGGTCGAATCATTGGGAAGTTGGAGGAAGGTCGCAGTGTGACAAGTGTGGCTGCAGAGTTCGGAATTGCTCACAGCATCGTTTCACGACTTTGGAGACAATTTAAAACTACAGGAACAGCTATCCGGGGGTTCAGTAGTGGTCGTCCACGAGGAACCACACCCGCAGATGACCGGTAAATTGCCTTACAGGCCAGAAGAAACAGGCGGCAGACAGCGGGCGAAATCGCTAGACACACGACACAGGCGACTGGTCGACCGATATCGCGTTTTACCGTGGCCAGAAGACTGCACGGTGGTGGTCTGTTTGCACGACGCCCTGTACGGTGTGTACCTCTAACGCCTGCCCATCGGAGAAGGCGTTCTCTGTGGTGCCGGGAATACCGGAATTGGAGAGACAATGAATGGGGACGAGTACTCTTTACAGATGAGAGCAGATTCAGTCTGAGTAGCGATTCTCATCGCATACTCATCTGGAGAGAGCGGGGAAGCCGCAATCATCCCTCGAACATCATTGAAAAGGACAGGTATGGAGGTGGCAGTGTTCTCGTTTGGGGAGGCATCATGCTTGGTAGTCGTACAGACCTTCACATCTTCGACGCAGGTTCAGTCAACGGGACCCGTTATTGTAACGAGGTTCTTCTTCCATATGTGCGTCTTTTTAGAGGCGCTATGGGTCCGCAGTTCCCTTTCATGAACGACAATGCACCATGTCATCGCACAGTAGCTGCCGAACAGCTCTTAGAGAGTGAGGATATTGAACGTATGGATTGGCCGGCACGGTCTCCGGATCTCAATCCCATCGAGCATGTATGGGATTTTCTAGGCAGACGCTTGGAAGCTCGTACCTTACCACCAGTAACGATTCCGGAGCTTCGATTGGCGCTGCAAGACGAATGGGCAGCTTTGCCTCAACAACTCATTGACACACTCATTCTCAGCATGGGCAGACGCTGTGAAACCTGCCTAGCAGTCAGTTGAGATCACATCCCCTACTAAAGACCGGATATTTCTTGCTGGACACCCATCACAGGGATGTTTCGGCCTTCAGTCGCATTGCGTTCCATGCTACTTTTTCAATAAAGCTTCTTTTTATCCCTCTGATTTCTCTTTTGGTAAGTGTTGCTTACTATACTCATGTCCTTACGTATTGGGGATCTTACGGTATTAAATGTGTTGATTTGGAATGCTTTTGTACAAAGTTATATTGAAAAAACCGTCTCGTCCTTAATTTTTGCACACCAGTGTATTTTTCGAACAGCCTTTCATTGTTTCTGCTTTATATTTGATATTTGCAAGGTCTTATAAAATTATATTTGCAAGTCGTTTTTATTCAATTATTTATTTATTTGAAAACTAAAGCATGAAAAAATTCATTAAACTTCGAAATCATGGTCGAAATATGTTTGACTTTCGTAAAACAAGAGTGTCTTAAAACTATGACGACCGATGACGAGGATGTCACAACCACTCCGAGTTATCACAACACGCCATGCGGCCATTGCATTTTCTGTTCCTAGACGTTAGAAATATTACAAACGTTGAATATGTACTATAAGATATATATTATGCCGAAAAACAAGTCAAATAAGCACTATTATAGATTGTTTTAAATCTTAACAAGCATAAAAGTATTTTTTCGAATTTCCTTTTGTTGTTTTTGTTTTACCTTTCAAGTGGGCAATGCGTTATAGAAATTAGAATTTTAAAAAAATTCTCTGTTTTCTTTCTTTTTTTTTTTTTTTTTTTTTTTGTGAAAATTGAAGCACAATGAAACTACCCTACGAATCCATTGTCGCAATGGTTTTGTTTTTTCGTAAAACAAAGTGTGTCTTATAACTACGTATATTAGTGAAGATGACGTCACTTTCAATCTGAACTTCCTCACCACGCCACGTGAAGATTGGTGAATCTTTTTTTTTTTGTATGCTGTAAAAACCTAACTTAACTTGTTGAAAATTTAAATACTTGTGTATAGGATGTAAAGGCTCCAATTTTAGTAGCAGCTGTTTCAGTTCTTAAAATTGGAATATGTATGAAGCTGGGTAAATACATTTTATGATGCGAGAAAGCTTTTAATTTAAGGTATTCTAACATTTGGTTCTAAATATTTCGAAAAGTAACCATTATTTTGTTGTTTGAGACTTATATTTATAATATACACTGTGTGTTGGCCACCGTAAATGCAACACCAAGAAAGACAAGAGATAGCACAAGAAAATTTATTTTGCAGATAACATGTTGACCAAGTATCAAATGATTAAAGTTATAGACTTCTGTGAAGTGTGGTCTCTGCCAGAATCAGTAGCCAGAGTAGCCGCCATTGTTAGAGATCACCACTGCCACACGCCTCGGCATTGATTCAAAGAAACTTTGGATGTGTTCTTGAGGTACAGCAGACCATGCAGCTTCCACACGTTGCCAAAGTTGATCTGGTGGGCAGCTGGGGGTATAATCTGGATCAATCGTTGAGCAACCATGGACCACATGTTCTCTATCGGTGAAATATCCGGAGAGCGAGCCGGTCAGGGAAGCAATTCAATCTGATGATTAACGAGGAAATATTGGACAATGCGTGCCACGTGTGGTCACGCATTATCCTGTCAAAATATGGCTGTGGCCAAGCCCTGAAGGTAAGGAAGGACAACTGGCTGCAACACCTCGGAGATGTAGCGCTGGCTGTTTAAAGTACCGGCAATGCGTATTAGAGGAGTGCGAGAGTGATATCCAATACCGCCCCATACCATAATACCCTGTGCAGGACCAGTGTGGCGGTGCATAACGCAGCTGTTCAGCATCCTCTCTCCACGGGGTCTTCAGACTCGAATCAGACCATCGTGGTGTTGCAGACAGATGCGTGACTCGTCAGTAAAGACAACTTCATTCCATTCTGCCACCCACATCCTTCATTCATCGCACCATTGGTGGGGGAGACGTCTGTGGTTCTGCGTCAAGGGTAGACCAAGAAATGGACGTCTTGCGGACAGAGCACTCTGCTGTAAACGGCGTCGAATGTTACGCGCAGACACTGAACGATGCTTTACAGACTCAATGTGCTGTGCTCTTGTTCGTGATGTGACTGAGTGATCCGTCACTGCCATGCGCACCATTTGCCTGTCCTCACGTGAAGTGGTGCACTGAGGTGGATGCAATCGACCACGTCGGTCCGTCGTACCCTCCTGTATCCAACGGTCACATATCCGCATTACAGTTGTTTGGTTTCGTCCAACACGACTACCGATTTTCTGAAAGATAATCCACAATCTCGGTAGGCCACTATCCTTCCTTTGTCGAACTCGGATACTTGATCAAAAGCTGATCGCTGTTTTCTACGAGACATAACTGATCGTTTTTTGAAAAAACCACAAAAAAAAACACAATTGCCCAACTTGAAACCGTCGAAATCTCCAAGCCTTAAATAGCGCTTTGACGTGGCGCCAAAGGCGTGCGTGATGTGTGTCTGCGCTGAAATTCTAATCATTTGCATATCTCACCTCCGCTAATGCATGTTGCAAATTTCATGTTATTTGCGTGCTTCCTTCAAAGTGTTTTTAGTTTTGCTTTTGGAAAATTGAATTCCTAGAACAAGTTCACAAAATCAAACTGGGTGTTAAAATTACCGGTAGTAATCGGTATCCCCTACATGGTGCCGCACTAAAAAGAGATACAAGCACCTGGGGAATGTACTAGGTCTGAAAATGGTAAAAATTATCAATCTGCAGCCCCATTGAGGGGAAAAAAGAATCTGTGACGTATAACAGTTCTTCCCAACTGTTTTCTCTTCTCGGAAATTTCAAAGTTTGATAATTTTACGGCAGCCCACTGAGGGTGGGACATTGATTATTTATATTTTAAATTGCTCTGATTTTATTATTTAATTGTATTTAAACGTGCCTTCAGAGTAAAATTCAGTTGCACCAAAAATAATTATAAAATGATTTTACATGAAATATGAAGTGATTTTCCAAGGAAAGTCACACAAACACTCCAGTAAATATAGTGGAAATAATTTAATGCTCCTTGAGTGGTTTGACTCCCTTTGATTCACGAACCAAAGGTTAAGGACCACTGTTTTATGGTACTGACGCCTTCTTTAACTGTTTAAATGAGTTTACTTTTACTTTCCGCAGACATCACATCCTAGCTATTCAGCAACCAATACTCCCTGGGTTCCTTCTTTGTTGTCATTTTAGCATTTTTTATATCAGTTATTAACTTCTAGTAAGTGGTTTCAGTTAAAAATAAAACCCTTTTTTTGGAGCATCAACTCGAATTTTGGGCATTTAGCCGTTGAATAGTTGTTTTATGTCTATGAACCATGGGTCGGCAAAACTTTTAGCTGTTGCGTGTCAAACCAATCTACCAATATGATTCATCGAACCACACAGTAGAACATTTTTTAAACAATTCAAAAATTCACAAATTTGTTGAATAGTGCAATGTGCCACCGAGAATCGCACCACGTGCCACATGTGACATAGGTTGCCAACCTCTGCTATAGAAAATGGCACCTTCTCTAACATTATATATAGCTTGCTCCTCCGTTTTCAGGTAGCACAGGAAAAAACCATTTTTTTGTTGAACAAGTTTAAGTAAAATTGAGTATTTTGACATTTCCGAACAAACAGCAATGTACAACTAAGAGATTCTGAGCCTGAGACACGCGTTACAAGTTTTATGTCTTGCCAATTGACAATATTCGAAATGAATCTGAGATGTATTTCATACTTTGCCGGTTTCTCATTAGGCATTTTATAGAATGCCTAGGCAATGTGTGAAATAGGAATCATTTCATACATTGCCGGCTAGATTTAGGCATTGTATAGAATGCCCGATTTCATACTTTGCCGGCAACATATACAAAGAATCCTTGATGCAGTTTCTGAGGGCTTTAATGGTGAACAGAAGCTTTTAAATGTGTTAAATCAATAGAACTCGCCGCTGCAGTGAATTAATGAAAGATGGAATTCCGCTTTATATATGAATAAGCTCTAAGCACATACTTATTCAGAATCACTGAATCAAACAGTGCATATCTAGATACATTACAATTCAAACTGATATGTATGAGCCTTTAAATTATTTCTAGATAGAGAATGAAGAATTGAAGAGTTTGAATAATCTCTGAGCAGGAAGAATGTAAAACCTGTAGATTGTTAGTTGTTATGAGGTTTAAAACTTATACCACCAGAAATGTTAGAGAGCTTATTAAACACCAGCCTTTTCAACAGTTTTTAAATAGGAAGCTTCAACTTATTTTTAAAAACCCATTCGTTCACTTTCTGATTTCACATAAGAGTCGTGTATTAAACTATTGCAATTTTCAAATGAAAAAAAAATAATAATTTTGTGTTAAAAAGTAAAGATCCCACGACTGTAAACACACATGCAGAACACTTGAGCCATTACGAAATCTCACATCACTCGATGGTCCCTTGGAATACGAGTCCTTTCCAATAAACGACGGGGGGGGGGGAGGAATTTGTCTCTACCAACGGAATTTACCATTTCATTACAATCTGTTTCCTTCGGACTTAAAAAAAAAGAGTTTTTGGAAGTATTGAATTGCCATATATATTTTTTATATCTCGATTATCCATCCCTAATTACAGATGTCAACTATAGCCGATACTAAATAAGTCAAACTGCACTACGAATAGTTTGAATGTGACAAGGTCTTTTTAGGCAGAAGTCTACTTTTGTTTATGGACGTGCAAGATAATCAACAGGTACGTATACAGTGATAGAAATATGTGCTGAAATACAAATGACAGCCTTGAACGATTAGAATACTATCAGACAAAGCTAAATAGATTCCTTTAAAAAAAACTGCTTATTTTTACTGTTTGTTTCATTTATAATAAAAAAATTTGCTAAATTGAAAATGCGAGCTGGTGTTCTTCGTAAGGCTAGATGCATTTATAGTTTTAGTCTCTCAGAGAATGTTTGTAGGTGAGATTCTTGTAGACATCATGGCTTTAAAACAATTAAACATTTCAATTGTATCCAGATAATTGTGCTAATATGAGGTGCATGAGAAATGGGTCCTCGCATGTGTTTATGAATTAAATTTTGTCTGACGGGAAAATTGTTCATTTGTGTATTGTTTGAATTTTTCATCAGACGGAGCAATTTTAGATAATAAATTAGAACGAGTGTTTAGTATATGCTATTTTTATAAACTTTCCTTGATAACTTAATCTGGGTAACGTAGCTTACAAAATTGAATGTGAAACAAATTATGAATTCTGAATAAAATATAGATTACTACCCCTTTATCTAAAAATACTCATTGCATGAAATTGCTTTTGAATTATAAAATATCGATTACAAACTATTCGGTGATTTTCATTAATGTCAAGATTATATATAGACAAGAAAGGCATTTAGGATACTCAAATCGGAGAGGTTGCCATGCATTTCAGTTATGCATGATTAGCTTTTAAATATTTCACTTTTATGTCACACACAATTCTGTAAAATTAATTAATTAACTAATTTATTTTGCATTCATTGGCTGAATGTCGGTTGAAATGAGATAATTTTTATAAAATCGGCACCCATTGTTCACATAAAATTCCTACATTGAAAGAAATATTATCTCTAAAGTAGCTTCAAAATTTATCCTAAATTTTTGTTCATTCGCCTCTTAAAATTTTAAAAATTACATCCTCAAAAATATTTCACTTTTTTACTGGAAAAAAATGTGCATAAAAATTAATGTTATATTGGAATATTTTTAAGCCTATTAAAAACCGGACAATGTGCTAAATACATAACGGATCCCCGTTTTCCATTCAATGAAAAAAATACATCTTGTTTTGGTTTTATGTATGTTGTATTAATTTCCCAACGTACATATGCCAGTCGAAATAAAACAGCTAATCATTTCTCAGAAAAAATATTCCAAACATAAAATTCCAATGCCAGCTCCTTAATTGTTATGGTTTTGGCATGTACCTTACCCCACTTTACTCTCCAACGGAAATCTAAGCTATAAAACGATGATTTAGCAGTTCTGGAAATAAATATACAATATACGATTAAAAATCATGGCAGCTGGCCTCAGTTTGTCTTCTTGTTAAGATGGTATTTCACGACTAAGCAGTTTGAATAGTAACAATGTTTTTTGTTTTCCAGTTATAAGAGCAAATATTTGAATCGTTGACACACAGAGAGTTATGGATTTATGGTAAACTTTTGTTTGAAATATATACAATACTACTTTTTCCCCTTTCAATGCAAATAGAAAAGCAGCCTATTTCATGTACAATGTCTTAAAATAAAAGAATTGCTGACGTTGCTTTCATTAACTTTTCCTAGTGGGAATATTAATCTATTTAGGAGACCTGAAGGAACTTATAACTTCATTTTTTCATTGCCAATTCATTTACATTGGGCTCTCTGGAAAAATTTTCTCAGAGAAACAGCAATTATCAGTGCATTGATAATATGTACGTGCTTACAAAAGTACGTGCTTATTCTTTCAGTTTTGTATGGTAATGAAAACAATATGAACTCAAGTTGCAATGCAACTTTTAGATGCCTTGCAGGGGTAACAGTTCCGTACATTTCGCGATGAGTGATTAGATGCACAAAAATATCATTGATTTCAATAGTAAATATATTAATTTAATTAAATGTGCACATCAATACATACCATAAGATGCGGCGTATAACGAGCACTTTTAACACACGAAATAAGATGGAAATGGACGGGTGCGCGTCATGCGCCGGGAATAAAATCGAGAACTTTAAATATAAAAAAAGGAGGAGCAAGAAGAACAAAATGAGACTTCTGAATAGATCGAAATATTTTATATTTTAAGGAAATGACATTCTATGGGAACTGAAAGGTTTGTGGTTCTAGAGAGAGAGAGAAACGTATCACAGTATTTCTAAAACTTAAAATAATACCTCGAATAAATTACTTCAAAAGATAAGAGCATTGCGCATGTACATTTCAGGTTTTTTCGTGCAAAAAGGAGGGGGGATGTGCGTTATAGGCGAATATACCTAAAAATTAAAAATTGCAGCTTTTAAGTAGAGGTGAGCTTCATACAGAGGTCTGCGTTAAACACCAAATTTTACACTAATTAGATAAGTGCATATGTAATGCATAATTATACGCATTTTCATAAATAACTCATATTATTAATATTTTTATATGTATAAAGTGGATTAATGAATGAAAGTAATTACTTTAAAGCCTTTTTGTGAAAAAACATTCCAGTGCGTTTTCCAAATACAGTTTCAATCTCTACTTGTACTTTCCTCCTATTTACACTGTATACTTAATTTTTAAAGATATATTTACTAAGAGAATTTTGAAGAAAAATAACATATAGATGAGAATAGGGTATTTTGGAATACCATTTACGTTTCTTAGAAAAACTTTACTGGTTTTTGATTAAAAAAAAAATCTCCAAAATCGCCATAGATACACATACATTATAAACCAGCGGCTCTAAAACTGTGGTCGTGGATTCTCGGGGTTTGCAACGTCTTTCTAGGGTTCCGCAGAGGTCACATTTATAATGTTAAGATTTTCCTGTTTCACAGACTGAAAGGACTAGTAGAAAAACTGAAGCATGTGTCAACCATATTGAAAAAATTCTAATAGAACATGTTTTACGATCAAAAATATTAATTCAGGGAGAGGTGCTCAAAATCTTGGAGGTTCGCGATGTCAGGCTAATACATAAAAAAAGGGCCGCGGTGAGACCGAAAGTTTAAGAACCACTGTTATAAGCGATTGTAAGGAATTATCAATTGCCAAAAAAATAATATTTATTTTTTTGTTGTTATAAAAATTGTATTTTAAAGAAAAATGATAAAGGAAGGTACTGTGGAATAGGTGGTTTTTTAACAATTGGTAGTTAATTGACTTCATACACCGTAGTTATTTGAACTATAAAACCACTTTTTTAAGAATACGTGAAAGTCATTTTTGTTTAGAGTCTATTTATAAATGTATAATCTTTTTCTGATCCCCTACAATCAAAGTGAGCTAGCTCAAAGAAAACAGCCGAAGCATTGAATCCGAATCTCCTTTCATTGAAGTTCGGAGAATTTTCCGTTACAGCGTCTTTGTTTTCAGGTTCTTTAGTTGATTTCCTGAAATCTATTACAGATGATCAGCAGCTCACACAAAATTTTTTCAGGGGGGGGGCATGGTCGAAAGTCCCCCGACTCGTATCATACCTCAAGACAACACTAATTGATTCTTCTGATATTGTCGATTTTGTTAACAAAAAACAGTAAAAAATAAATTATTGTATTATTAATTAGCACTAATTAATGAAATAAATTGTTAATTATAAGTAACTAATTAAAATTTACGTTTATATATAGAATTATCATCGACCGAAAAATACTCAAGGGCTTGGTTCAAGACACCCTTGTGTGCGC